>JAUCMX010000008.1:16627634-16825134 GCA_033459395.1 Hemibagrus guttatus | reverse complement strand
GGTTTGTCATCACTGTCTGCGTACAACCACGCTTTAAACACAAGACCAGGCTGAGAAGCTCACACTCAGATAGTTTAATAGATATCTGAACAGATAAATGTGTGAAAAGGCTTTTTTTTTTATTTCCAATAAGTACATCACATCCGTACTCTCCGTTTGCTATTATATTTATTCACTAAAACTAACTAAGATTCCTGAGAAAGAACACCACATCCACGAGATGATCATTCAGCATGACCTCAACACGACTTCCTGTCCAAAAATCCAATCAACTCCAAAACTGAGCATGAGAGCAAACGACTGAACTGAAGTGGACCTGATGAAAGACATCAGGTCGCAGAAGGCGAGCCCTGTCGTAGCCGTGATCCAGGCATGTGGTGTTAACCTCACAGTTCTCCAGGCATCACTAATCAATTACAAGCGTGTTACAGTGCTCACGGGTGCATGTGCTTCTCATTTCGTGAGCACGGTGGTCCTGCGGGCTGAGCAGTGAGGGTTAATGGCGTTAATTGGTTAACACAACTTTGGCACTGAAATGCGATATTAATGAACCCAGTGAGCCTGGAGCCAGTGGTGAGGCCTGTAGGTGTTTCATGAAACTACATTTTAAAGTCACTTTTTTTTTGTCTTCGGCTGTGTCTTATTTACATTTAAATTCATTTCCATTTAGACAAACAGGTCTCACCTGAGTTTAGTTTGTCTACCAGGTTGAAGCAATGTCCAGAGACTAATTAGGGGTCTTTAACACGCTATTATTTCTAAGCGTGTTCCATCTGCTCGCTGACGTTTTTGCCTAAGCCTCAATCATATGTGTCTAACACCGTGTGTATTTACTCTGCATCACTGTGTATCAACAAGTTAATTTTACATGGTCAAGGCAAATACCTCAGCATGTAACATTTATTTTAGTGCCAACACTGAGTCAGTGAAATTCCCAAAAACAGTTTATATTGTTTTAAGCGGAAGGTGCTAATTTTATTTTTATTAACTTTAGTAAGAACACAGACAAATTAGAGTACGTCTCTGAGCATGTGGGTTTCCCAAACAAAGAGGGCCGATATGTGCAATCACGGAGACGCGGTCAGACAATTTCAATCAAGCAAGCGAAGGAAAAGTGGAATACAAGAGAACGAGTCTGAGAGAAAAAAAAAAAAAAAAAAAAAAAAAGGTTCGATGGCTTGCAAACCACATGGTAAATAGAAAGGCTGTAAGAAAAATGAGCAAGCTCTTCAAAGGACTGGAGAGTAATATGATATGGACACTGTTGGATAAGAAGGCTTTTTTAGCCCGATACAGCCACAAGACTTCAAAGTGCCGTGTCTCGCCCGTGAGTCAGGAAGAAGATGCGGAAAGATGGATCATCTTATCAGAAACTAACACGCTGCAGTTTGGAGATGCAAAAAATAAAATGTGTCTACTGAAGCAGATTCACACTGATGGCAAATTTAATCATGGTCGTTACACACGCCTGACTTCATTAACCTTAAACTTTAATCTAATACTAAAGAAAAAAAAAACACACACGGCACAAAAAGGGACCAACGTCTCATTTGTGATGTCATGAACGGTGTCAAAATAATGTCATACTGCGTGATAAACATTTCTGGTGTAGAAAGCAGTGGTCCCTCGTCTTTCTCCATGTGAAGAAGGGAGGCATTGAGGTCTTCTGTGAAGAGCTTCTGAGAAAATAATCAAACACTTAACCATAGACTCGAGTTCTGCCAAACACAACATTAAAGCTGGGAAACAATAAATAGCCCCATAACACGAAAAAAAAAAAACCCTTCTGTTACATAGGAACCCAGTCAACAAACCATCAGAGTGGCCACAAAGCGGCCCCAGCCCTCGCGCTCGCTCGCTGGCTCTGACGCAGCGCTGTGTAAGGAGTGCACTGACACTGAGACTGCACCGGGAGAAGAGCTACTAACAGGATGTTGATGGAAATGCATTTTTAGAAGAAGCTCTGAGTTAAGAGCACAGCAGCTTAGGCAAATTCTTCCATGAACTAATTGCTCGCTAAGCCGCATGGCATGATAGCCATCTGCAAAATGAATCACAGAGACGTTGCAGCAGAAGCTGGAGTGCAAAAAAGCAGCAAGACATGATATACGTCTTCATTCAGAAAAAACTTTCATTCACAACTTATTATTTTCCATCTGCTGAGACAACGATCTCAGCCCGAATCATGATGTAAAAATAAAGATTACATTTTTGTGATTCTTCAGTGAGAGAACAGTCAAAAAACACGGAGTAGGGTTTAATCCAAGAGACTTCAGGAGTCTTAAGTCAATTACCTCATCTCATATTTCTTTTCAAGAGTCTATTTGGAAGAAGGAATAGATACAGCTATAGAAACATATACTGCATAAACAGGATAATTGAAAGCCCAACATGCGTCTTTAAACGTACCTTGGGTACGGCTTCAATTACCGGGGCAGTTCTAGTGTGTGGAGGCTTCGGGGCAGTTTTCGAGAGGAAAATATTTAATGTTCAGATAAGTGGACTTTGACTCCGGATGGCTGTTTTGACTCTACCATAATGAAGCGAGTCCAGGACTACAGAGGCTCCACACTTAACAAGGCTCTACCTGTTCTACACAACACCGGCCACAGCCAGAGCCAGCGTGCTCTATTGATTTAACCTCAGCTGAAACGCGAGCTTTTCTTTGACTAGGGCATTACTTTAAAATATTTATAATATGATACACACAAGGGCTATAAGGAAAAACAGAATGTAAAAATGTGAGGCATGAGCCTGACCGGTGGAGAAGAGGAGCGCAGAGGAGCGGAGCCGGACGCATTGGCAGCGACTCTCATCCTCGGTTTCTGCTTCGAGCCGTGGATCCGAAATTCACCACAAGGGAGATCTAGTGTTTTCAAACGGGCTCGTGTAATGCTTTATTTCCTCTTTAAAATGTACATTTTGAGATCTAAACAACAAGATTGAACCTAGGAATCAGACAGTGTGTCTGAATCTCTAGTGCAGCGCCTGCTCTGTACGGAATAACGTACGTTTAGGCGTTGTTTTCGTAAGAGATTAATATCGGAATATAATACAGACTTCACACATAAACCAAGACTAAAGTTTATCCGAATAAATTCGGAGTACAGCCTGATATCAAATATGCGTCCTTCCAGATCCATTCAGAAAAAGCAGCAAAGACAGGAAAGAGACGCGGATGAAAGGGAGTAAATGAGACAATGTAATAGATAAACCTCCTGTGTAACAACACACGTATCGGATCCGTGAAACACACACGCAAACACAACATTCACAGTGCACATGTAAAACAAACCATTAGCACTAAATAACAATAAAACCCCTCTCAACCTGCCATGGTAATCCGACCACAGCCATTAGCCTATGCAAGCACCACACACAGCGCAAAACACACACCTGTGAGAATCACATTACCGCTCCGAGAGAAACGTACAGGTATGACACATGCAATGTGTCTGTTTCAGCAGTATCCGATTCCCGGCTTGGGTTTCTGCTGCTTTCATGCCAGGGTGCCATCACTTTGGCTTCCTACACATCACACAGCACAATCTGAGAGGATATGATCACTTTAACAGACTGAAGTGCTTGGCTAGTAACAGAAATCATTAAACTATCCTCATATATAAACTGGCCAGAGTGAACACACCATGCTTTTTAATACGGAGTGAAAAAAACCTCCCATATAAGATGGATTTCTGTATACAATTTCAAACTCTGTGATGAAGCCAGTGTTAAAGTCCAGAGCTGGAAAACAGTGGCTCTGTATGTGTGCTATTAAGTATTAACTCTACATCTGTTGTCAACAATGCTGTTTTTCTGATTCAGATGTCTGTTGACTCATCGTGTGACGGCATTCGGGAGGCTGCTATAGTTACTTCAGCTCCTGTTTCATTGTCTGGTGTGTTTACTGTAAGCCCCAGCTACTCGTAAAAAAGGTGTTTCAGGATCTCGGTGGATTGTGTGGGGAAATGACAGCTCTGTCACTGTGATGTAAAATTTATCAGTCATAACACCCTCAGCAAGGTTGACACTGTCTATTAAAACGATCTTCCGTGGCTTTAAATATGTATTAGACGTCCAAAGGCAATTCTCCAAGTTGTTGTTTTCCACAGGGAAATGAAAGGAAGTGTTTGAGTTCAATTGGAGGAAGCAATTTTGAAGAAAACAAGAGCAAGGAGAAAAAAAATAACACAAGCGCGAGCTGCTTTTATACAAGTTCACAGTTTAAGCTGTCGTTTTGCTGACAAAGACAACTGACTTTCTCCTCCACCGCTAAATATTAACGTTATCTATTAATAAACATGATTTCCTCAAATAAGATATGAAGACTGCACCAAATTAGGAGAGGTGCGAATAGAACGAAAGTCTAGACATGAACAGCGCAAAATTTCTGTTGTCGTATCATTTGGACTTTTTTTTAATATTTATGCGCAAGACTTCACAAAGCTAACTGTGAAATATTCCTATAGCGACATTCAAAAACAACCTTTGTGAGATTCACTTCCAGCATTTTTAGATGAAAAGTTTCTAGAAACCAGATTTCTGAGTGTAGCAGTATAATGATGCGCCGGCTGGAACATGTGTCGATGCCTGTCAAACAGCGGCTTTATTATTTTAAAGTCGGTTAATGAATCATTGATACTCTGACATATCTGCAGCGATATTGTATTTAGTGCAGTTCAAAGTGAGCAATGAAACTTTCTACTCTCAGATCAATTCTGACCATTTGCATATTCAGGATCTTGTCAAGATTTTGTTTTATCAGCATCGGGGGAAGGCGGAGCTTAATTTCGAGCCTAACATCATTAAACCAAGCAGACCAGCATGGTGCTGGCTTGCACAATCATCATCATCATCATAATAATAATAATAATAATAATAATAAACACCAAATTCATTTCTCAGGAATAATATGTGCCTTTTCTAAGTCCCTAACCAGTATAAGCCAGTATCCAGATCCAGTATCAGCAGAAATCCACATGCATTTGTGTAGGTCAAGGAAGAAAAATTATACAATAAAAATGAGATCACCACATGCAGAAGTCACAACCAGTCTCTGGCAGCTTGTTGCTGGATGATGTTCAGCATGTTCACAGATGAATGTCCACAGTTTCTGTATTAAGCACAGCACATGTCTGACTGCAGGGTTAGCCGTAGCCCAAGCTGTTAATGAGTTCAGATTTAAGCCAACCACAAAACTGGGTGCTGGAGCTGCAGTTAAGGTCCAATGTGGCTACAAGATTTTTACTACACATTACAGGAACCTATTTAATAGGTATTGGTTTAAACACAGTCCCTAAAATGAATCTTAAATAATGGAAAATAAGCAAATGAGGAATTATGATTATCATTCCAAAAGGTTTCATTTTCCTCATTTGCTTGTTTTCCATTACTTAAGATTCAGTTTTAGATTCATTTTAGGGGCAGTGTTTAAAACCGTACCTATTAAATAGAATACTGTAATGCTGCTTTGTGTGTGTATCCCTCTCCCCCTCTATATTATATATATAGGCAAAGAGGAAGGCCAAAGAGGAGGTATATGGATGTAATAAATGAGGATATGAAGCTAGTGGGTGCAAGGGTTGAGGATGCAGAAGATAGGGATAGGTGGAGAGAGATGATTCGCTGTGGCGACCCCTGAAGGGAAAAGCCGAAAGAAGAAGAAGAAGAAGATATATATATATATACACATACACACACACACACACACATGTGTATGTATATATATATATATATATATATATATATATATATATATATATATATATATATATATATTCAGAGAGAGAGAGAGAGAGGGAGAGAGGAGATCTCAAAAACATCAGAGAGAGGTGTGTTTGTCGCTGTGGATTTCACAGCAGAAACATTGCAGTAAACAAATAATAGTGATGAGAGGCTCTATTCAGTCCCCAAATTACAGTCTGGTTAAGCGGAGACTGCGTGTGTGCCAACTCATTATTGCTGCTCACTTCCAAAGGGACTCGTCTCCATCCCGGTTTAGGAAAACATTCAAGGGGCCTTGGAAGTAAAGGCAGCTTTATGAGTGCAGAAGCCCAGGAGACAGTGTACGGAATTAAGTGGATGCCCACGGGGTGCCAAAACTTCAAGCGCTGGTGTGGGAGGGCAACGGCTCAGACAGGCTGAGAAATGTACTACATGCTCATTAATGCTCGCAAATGACTTTTTAATTATTCTCATGGGCCGCCTAATTATGATGATGATTAGGATAGAGAGCATGCCCTTGTTAATAATTTAGAAAAAAATTGGCAGTTATACAAGAAATTAAGGATTTTATGTTACAAGCTTTAATTTTATTTCAGGCACATGACACAAAAAAGTCACCTTCAATACAATTATTTCAACAGAGATGGTGCAGACTGAATATTTATATAGTTCATAGAGGTGTGTGTGGCATCAGTGGATACAGTATGTCCCATGGAGGCGTAAGAGTGTGTGTGTGTGTGTGTGTGTGCGTGTGTGCGTGTGTGCGTGCACTCAGGAAAGGGCCAGGCTTTGGCCTCATTTGACACTCAGGCTTTCTAAACAGCCTTTGGGTGTAGCGACAGCTGGGTTCTGCCCGTAGCCACAAGTCACAGATATGCGAGCACAAACACTTTTGTACTTCATTAAACAGAAAAAAAAACACAAACAAGGAGAGTAAATATATCTAATTCAGGAAGCCTGGCTTTCCCCGTCCACACAGTAAAAGACGTATGAGTTCAACTTTAAATAAATTTCACTCTTAACCTTTATGTAATAAGTAGGTGTTCGTTTTAAAGTTATAAAATGACGTATTTTTGGTGTATAATACTAATCCCTGGTAAGCTTTAGCAGTCGTTACTCAGGCCATTGCAAAGTAATGGCTATAATATAACTGATAAACAAGCATACCTGTATAAAAAAAAAAGTTTTTTTATTTTTTATTATTGAACAGTTTTTTGTCTTTTTGTAGTTGTTTTTTTTGAAGTTATGAAATGTTATAAAAAAAAAAAAAAAAAGGCAGAACCCTTCTGAAGGGATAAAGCTAAGAGGGCCATGCTAACATTTCAGCACCTACTTCTCCTGTATAGTTCGGTTACCACAGTGTTTATCTAAACGTCCTAGTAGCTTTTTTCAGCTAGAAGCATTTCAGATATGAACGAGCAACACAGAACACAGAAAGAAATGCTAGACAACCTCAAGCCCACAAAAATGCTGTTGTGGGTTTGGGCAGGGTGTGCAAATACCATAGTATTAACACCATGCCACAAATAAATATAGCAAAATAAATATTTGTCCCAAGTTTGCCTATTGCACAATTGTACATAAGCTTAAAAAAGGATCATTCCAGGTTTTTTAGTTGAGCTTATTGTCGTAACTTCAGTTTAAAAATGCCGCAAAATTGCCGATGTGCAGAGTCGTGTCCGTCAGCGTTAGAGACCTGAAGCCACAAAAATGTCATTTCACTATTTTATACGACTGGCACTGCAGCGATGTGTTTAAGCGCTGAGCTTATATTAAGCTTTCTCAGAGAAGCACTTCGACTGAGGAAGAGGTAATGATACGCTGCCAC
The DNA here is from genome assembly GCA_033459395.1 of Hemibagrus guttatus. Lineage (NCBI taxonomy): Eukaryota > Metazoa > Chordata > Actinopteri > Siluriformes > Bagridae > Hemibagrus > Hemibagrus guttatus. Next base: position 16,817,582 of record JAUCMX010000008.1, on the reverse strand, counting down.
TTTTTATTGGCTAAAGGACAAATGACCATTGGAGCAAATTCCCATTTTCCCCTTCAAGCCCTGGTATGAGTAAAATGCTGTCTACTTTTAGACGAAATTTTGCACAAAGAAAACATTATTAATATGATTGTTCTGTTCTTTTAGTCACTGATAATATTTTTAAAATATCATAAATCAATACTGTCTTCTTTAATACATAAACCTATTATATTTACTTCTTACGATGCTTACATAAGGAACAAAAGACAACAGGGCATGCTGTTAGAGGACAATAATCAAAGACATTGTGGTTACCACCCCTAAGTTGATTATTTTTCAATAACAGCACACCCTGAGGCACTTTATTCCAAATGTTTCTTTATTTACTCTTTAACTGAGGTCTCTACTGTATGGTAGACTGGCTAACTAAGTTAAAGGTACATTTATTATTGAAAAAAGGCTCATGAAATAGTAAATAAAAAATGTAAAAAATAAAAAGCGAGATTTTCCATAAAACAGACATCTTAACTGCGTTGGTAAAGTTCTAGATAAAAACAAATTTGGGAAAAAAATGCTTGAAGTCATTTTTAGATGTCTATTAAGAAGAATTTTATTTAAAGTATTTTTTCATCGGTTCCTTTTGGGGTTAAAAGTTAAAGAATGACAGATTGGATTTTTTACACCTTTATAGCTACAGTTCAAGTTGTGGACATCTGTGAAACAGTTACTTCCTGTTATCACTCACGTTATAACACCAACAAACAGTCATTCCCTGACCAGCATCTGTTTCTTTCGCTTTTGACATAAGTTTAAAAAAAAGCATACAGCTCTTCATCCTGAAGACTTTCCTGAGTTGAAAAACAAAGTTACAGCTTTACCTCTGAATGTTACACATCTCTGACACTGGAGCCTCCTTCCGCAATTTTTTAAATCCGTCTGCCATACAATTCCCTGTGGAAGCTGTTACTATAGAAACTATAATGGATTAAAACGAGCGTATTAATATAAACCTGATTGGCTTTGCTGTCAGAACCGACTGTCCGAGCTGCAGTTAAAAAAATTAATCAACACCTTCTGACGAGTTAGAATTGAGAATTTAACATGTTTAAAAATGGACAAAATCAGCAATCTGCAAAACTTCTGTAGCTAAGCTCTTTCTGTGGCACATGAGCATCTTCTGTTTAATCCACAATTCACTAATCTGCCATTATATAAAACTAACAAAGCCATCAATCATACAAGCCGCCGCTTCCTTTATAGGTGTACAATAAATGTATTTAAACAGTGCGAGTAATTCAGGAAAAAGATGTAGGCGAGTCGGATCCACAAACAAAGGAAACACTGAACGTTGGCCATATTCAACTGTCTGTGTTATGCTTAGCACCTTATGCGTGTAGTATGGAATTTTCCGGTCCAAAGTAAGCACTTTTTAGTGTGGATCGGCGTATTAAATGTCAGGATGATTAGGAGTGGAAGGAAGGGCAAGTTTTTGAATCATTTTTGAACAAACGGGAGAGTCTGACACGAGCGGCCGCTCGGTTTCAAAGCAGGCGGGGGAATAGATGGATAGACAAAGCGGCTGAGTTATTTCATCCATGAGTGACAAAAGTGATCACTGGCACGGTTCCTAAAAAAACAAACTTCGACTCTGAACTCCTTTAGCTTTGACTGTCAAATTATCAACACACTGCTGCACCTAACTGGGTATTAATGGGGCTGCTTTACTACTCTGGCTCTATCAGTATGCCAGCAGTACTGAATTTCCGGAATAATCCAGGCAAATGTGTAATAAATCCCACATACCATGGAATATGCAGCTTCACTGTAATCTTCATTTTATCTTCCAATGTCTTTCTCAAGAAATGCCCGAGTGCAGTCAATCTATAGGCCTAATGCAGCAGGATGCTTGAGAGGGACAGAATTTACCCTTTTATCAGCTTCGCAATGCTGAAATGCTGATTTTATCACCAAAAGAGAAAACAGTGACGGACAAAAATGCTACAGAGGCTCGGTTAGATCACTGGGACAGTAGCCTCCGTTTTCTTTTAAGAGCCATGCTCCAGCCATGCTATCCATTTCTTCTCACATGAACCACAGCACTTCCTGCCATTTATAAGTACAAGTGATCTCAATTAAGGACCTCCATGAAGGCAGGAGGCGGCAGACAGTCATGGCAACGAGAGCCAGAGGAAACCGTCTTTACATTTTCCTCCCTCAGTGCTCCAGACACTGTCGAGAAGAAAAAAAAAAAACACATGCTCCGAAAACGTGCCTGTTTTACAGTCTGCAGACATAAATGTCAGGATCACGCAGTTTACTAGCGTCACTCTGACTGACTTGCGTTCAGAAAGAAGCGCCAGTGCAGAGTTATTAGTGCGCGGTGGAACAGAAACATGATGAATACAGGAAAGAGAGGGATAGCTGTGCCAGAGAAATACCATAGTAATACGTTATGTTAAGGAAGCTCTATGAGACACAATGATTTGTGTCTCATAGTTTTGATTCTACTTTAATTGTTTTGGAAAATTGAGGAGGGGATAATAAACTTTTTTTCTTTTTTTTCTTTTAGCAGTATGGGTCTGATTTCACGAGCACACTGTAGACATGCAACCGAGCCAAGATGCAGAAGATCTTAGAGGTGAAGCTGAAATGCTCACATGTTTAATTGTCAATGTCAGACTTTTACTTTACTTTACAAGAGAGTCTGGTGTCATTTATATAAATATGTTTAAATAAAATTAATGCATTACTAACTGTAACTAATTGACAGAGCATAATGAAGTCACCATAACGATAAGGTTACCAGAAAAATAAAGGATTTGGGATAAAAAAAAAAGTCTAGTAATAAAGACTAATAAAAAAAATTTAAAAAAAATAACGGATTTTTTTTACTGGTAAAATTCAGAAAATGAATGAAAATGAAATAACAACATGTTGTGGGAAAATAATTTAAAATACGCACTTTTGTCCTGTTTCAAGTGAATTGTTTGTGTTTATCTGCCATTTCCGAGAACATTAAAAGTCTCCCCAGGTGAGGCTTGCTGGCAAACACGGCAGGATAAATTACTGTGGCTTCACCAACCACAATTGCTGTGCTGGAACCAAAAGGTCTGGATTGCAGCAGAAATTCCGTTTTTTGTGTATCTTTTTTTTTTTTTAACTTTAAATTGGTATAATTGGAAGCCTGGCCTCATATGACTTCAAGTTCAACTCGAATTCTTAATGGAAAGACTTAATGGACCAATTCCTCAACTCGCATTCTCTAAACTGACGTATAAATCAGTTAACATTAAATGATATCCGCAAAACATCAATGTTTCAAAATGAATAATGGCAAGTCATGGCCTATTCTTATTCCCGCCACAGAATCGGAGCTCTGGATGCATATTCTTTATTACAGTAGTGATGAACATAATGTCTGAGGCTAATTGGCTTCTCGATGGTGCAGAAAGTTTGGCCGCGTTGGACGAGGTTGAGGTTTGGTGAATAGTGTGCGACTTTCTCACATCTGACACAGCCTCACAGACTGGTTGCTTTTGAACTACCGATCATCGTGATGACGAGTGACGTTCATATACACATTAGAAAGAGTGCATGAAAGAGTGTGTAATGTGTGTGCGTTTGAAAAGAGGAAGCCGCTGATGTGTTTATGCCGCGCCGAGGAGGCCAGCTCCGTTTTGATATTTAGGAAGTGTAAAATGAGAAGTTCCTCAGCAGTTGTTTGAATGACAGTGTGAAAAAGGTAGCTGGGTAAAAAAGTCTCATCTACTCACATCATGCTCTGCAGCTCTGGGATGAAGCTGATGGGTTTTCCGGATCCTCTCGCTGCCATTGAGGTGCTGCTGGCTGCCATGGGGCTTGCAGCACTGTTGCTCATCTGTTACACACACACAAAACGCAGGACTCATTTGACCGTGTGCTCCATCAAAGCCTGGGGCAATTATAAACCCACTTCACAAAGAAAACGTTTCCTGATGATCAGACAGGAGGGGGGAAAAACATGCCACATGAGACGGAAACTGGATCGTTACAAAAGACGCTCTGAAATGTGGCGTGTGATATTTACTTTAAAAGGACTGTAGAACGGAAAGAATGCCAAAGTGTCAAGGTGAGCTGTGAATAGACTGGCAGAGCTACTTCCTAACACATATTAGTGATTTTAAAGGCATGCATGTAATTAAAGTGTACTAGCACTCATGGAAGAAACTATTTACACGAATCATATCATTTCATTTCGAGGATGAAATTGGGCCTCGTTTTTTGTGCGAATTCAGCACTGAGTCACGGGGCGCAAAATGGTGCTGCTGTCTGTTCTAGGACACATTTTTCAAACTAGTAAGACAGCGTTGCGTTTTCAGCATCTGGTTCTACTTAATGATGCGCCAATAACATTTTTCCAGCGTCAATACCTATTAAAAACACCAAAAATCAAGTACCCACAGATACCAAAATTACTCATTCAATTTCAGCAGTTGTAAGTGTTGTAAGTGCTGGACTGTAGGAGTGGTCGTGATGTCAAAAAAACACAACGGTTACTGTTATTGTTAACCTTCTGGTGAGGTTTCAGTTGGATCACAAACTAGAACTCCAAGGCCACAATATGAAAATAATAGCAATAACAATAAAAGAAATTATTTGAAATGAAACAGGAGCGAAATAATGTAACATGGTTGCTGTTGGTCAATGTTGAAAAAGTAGCCAAGAAAGCAACAAAAAAAAAAAGTTGTGCTGTAATAAAATTTATAAAACAGCATCACACTGTTATATTAACCACGCTGAGATAAAAGTTAATGAAGTATCCCACTTCAGCGGTTATTGATTAATTGATTAATCAATTAGTAATTATTTAATTACATATCACAAAGTGTCTTTAATCAGCATCAGGATTGTCAGTGATGCAGCTCGAGGTTTAATGCCATGTAAAGGCTCATCTGCATAACTCGCTACTAATAAATGATGCATCATGCAGTCCACAGACTGTACTCATGAAAAAGATCATTAAAAAAAAAAAATCGATTAAGGAAGTGGGAACATGTCATCGTGTGCTGCACAGCAGATAACATTCATCACACAGCTATCCACACATTTTGCAGTTAGGCCTCATCAAATATCCCCCCTGCTTAATAAAACAAATTAACAGGATGCTGATATTTACCTGGAAATGGACCTTGTAAAATTTAAATGTTCCATTGTTGAGTGTGGAAACATTTACATTGGGAAACATAGCCAGGTGAGTTTTGATGACCCACCAGATTTATTTGAACAAAATCACCTGATGCACAGCTGCTGGCTCGACTGAATTCAAAACCACAGCCTTCCTTTTGCCAGCCAAGTCATCAGACTATCAAATCACACAGGTGGATTGCCTTTTTTTTCCTGAACAGATGAGAACAAAGCCAGACGACAAAAAAAAATTGCTTGCTCTATTGTTAAGAACAATTCACAGTACAAATAAATGCTGTCCACCCCCTCCATACATCAAAGCAGGGAACACACAATAAGGCAAACATAAAACTGCTAGTTTACACTCAGAGAAAGCAAAGGGCTTCAAGGCGTACCGAGAGCAGAAGCACAGACAGCACTAACTTCCCCAATAAATATATCCGAGCATAAAATTTCAAATCCTTCTGTTTTCGCCCCCTCTGTTGGATGAAAGCTGGAGCCTTTGCTTTGACTTGTGAAGGCAGATGGTCGCCATACTCAGTAAAATGAACTCAGATGTGGCAAATGAATCAAGATTACTTCAATATGCAAAGGTCTGAAAGAGTGCCTCGCCTCGAATGAGAACAGGGGAGCCTAGTCTATTTATTGCATTTCCCTCTCTATAATTAACTAGACCTTTATATAGCTTCGTGCCGAATTTTCTTTTTCAACAAACGCCTAGTTAATATACTGATTTAATCTTGGGCACGCAATCTACTGTTCAGACATTAAGCCAGTGCTTAGGATGACTGAGCAGAAAGCTATTGTGTTATGTAAACTCATCTAAATATGACACTGCAATGCTGAACCCTAGTATCTAGAGAATCATGTAGTATCATGTCATCTGATTGCGTAAATTATTTTCCACGTTAAATCGATTTAAGCGGCTATAACGTCCATTAAGAACCAACGTTCTCATGCACTGATATTAAAGAAAAATAAAGCTATATTTTACAGGGAATAAAACTATAAAAAGTCAGGCTGACAGACTTACTGTTTTAACAATCAATTACATCTGCCCAAAAATATAAGAAAAATATAAAATTAAAAAAAAAAATAATAATAAAACGCTTAGACTACAATCATCTCAATTTAGCCATCCTAAGATTTACAATCCAACATCATAAAATATTAGAGGGGAATAAGAAACAAATTTGGGAACTGCTGAATCGGGAGAAGTAATTTAAGGCCGCGCCGTTCTCGAGGTTATAATGAAGAGGCAAAAAAAGTGATTTAATGCTGTTCAAAGTTTTATTTCACTCCCACATCCTCGACCCAGCACCCCACACATCCCTGTGCCACGGCCTCCACCTCCCCATGTTTGCATAAGAAAGTGAAATCATGCAAAATCTATTTCCCTCCATCCAAAAGTGCGGAGCAAAGACTCTTGGAGGTCTATTCAAATGAGAATGCGGTGGGATAAGGCTCTGGTTAAACGAGCGAGCATAGTAAAATCGCACTCAGTCTGAGCTTCCCCCCCTTCCACAGTGAAGTGTGGCGCCTCATCTGCTGCCTGCCTGCCCTCCACACACACACACACACACACACACACACACACACACAGTTTTAGCAAACAATGGGCATGTGGAAAAGTAAGCTATCAGCCACCACTCAACTACAGCTTTTATATCCACAATTATCCCAAAACCACACTACCCACCCGCCTTAATAGGCATTAACTTAACTCCAGCATCCCTCAATGAAGAGCAGAGCTGAGGATTTCTCAGGGGCTTCAAACACCAGACTGTGATGGCCTTTTTTTGTGTTTTCTGTCTAGCCTGCAGATGGAACTAGTGTGAAACAATCACAAACGTGAAACAAGCAAGTTAAAAGGCAGTTTGCGTCTTATTCTTCTCCAGTAACTCACTTTGTTCCTGATGCCAAGCACTTAAAAAGTTCAAAGCATACTGTAAGCTCAGCTAACCTCTCGGGCGCAAGCTCACAACGCCAGCATGCGTGGGAATATGCATGCTTATAAACGCTAATAGCAACCGAGGCGTTTATATAATACTGCCAAAAAAGACTTGTGCATAATCTTAATGCGGAGTTTCATCTGCACACAAACATGCATGAGGTCTAAAGCAGTCTCGCTATGAACGTAAGGAGGTCACAACAAACGCGTTTAACTCTGAACTCATAATGTTTCCCCACACTTTTACAATTTCATTCAATTACCTCTCTGTGTCTATTAGACAATAGTTCCTGTCGGTGTTTACACGCACACTCGCCTCTTATCACACAGCTATTCAACTTTCCGGGTGAGTAGTTTTAACGTCACACCGGCTTGTCGCGGTGGTCTATGGGTATTGTAGTTTTCCATGCCGCGTGCCGCTATAGCTCTGCAGCGGGCCGCCGGTGCTGCTGTAGTTCAGTGTGGAGTCGCACAGTAAAAGACGAAATCATAAAGCAGATTCAACAGCGCCACCCACAGATCACAGCTGGGGCTCAAACTACACACGGTCAATAGGAACAAAGAATGAATCAATAAGTTAATGACGTTCAAAAAAAAAAAAAAACGCAGAAATGATCATTTAGACTAGGGTGTTTTTTTTGTTGTTTTTAATATGGGTCCTAAATCATTCTAAAAAAAAAAAAAAAAAACTAGAACAAATAAAATAATAAAAAGCTAGTAAATAAAACACTAGGGAGCACAAGTTATAGGGCAGCTTAACAAAGGTGTATATAAATAATAATAATAATAATAATAATAATAAATTTATTATTATTATTATTATTATTATTATTATTATTATTATTATTATTATTATTATTATCATTATTATTATTACTATTAGTAGTAGTAGTATTACCACTACTAACTACGCTATATTTTACAGCGTTATATGTAATTATAAACGTGTTTTCTCATTAGGTACAGTGATTTTTTTGTTTGTTTGTTTGTTTGTTTGTTTGTTTGTTTAGATTAAAAATAGGTTATAGTTGGAACGTATTCTTACTATAACGTACTTCTAAACTTTGTATAAAAATGTGAACCACCTCTAAATAAGTTCCTACACAGACGTCTAGACATAGATTACACTAATGGGCTATCTTTTGTCGACCATTTTACGTGATTTAAAGTAGTTGTTTATTTCATTCCTAGGTGCTTGACTCATTTCCTGTTTACAAGTTTTAATATAAATAGCGGAAAGCCTACAGAGCTAAAGTCATAGGGGTGAATTAAGAGCTACAGCCTTGAATGATCTGTAACAACACTACATTATTTGTAACAGTGTTATTAGTGTTTACACTAGACTTGATCTGTAAAATCAACAGTGTAAAAGTTCATTCAGTGCTTGAAGTACTTTAAACGTTAACTTTATTAACTTCATTAACGTTTAGTGAGTGTTTGTTGTGTTTAAAGTAGCTCTAATCTAGGTTTGCATGAGTTGTAATGTACTGTAGTGTAAGTTTTGATCTGAACACACACTGTATCATCCACAGTATCAGTGTTTGTGGAGCAGTCCGTTAAAGTGAGTCATTAATTTGGTTTGTTTGGATTGAGGAAAATGTCCGGTCCTGTACACCACGTGCTCGAGGCTCATCAGCATAATAATCATGTCGTGTGTGCACATATATAAACCACAAAACCTGAGCTCGCCAAAGTGCCTGCCTCCAAAGACAAACCGCACAACGAGACCAAAAAGCTGTGGCTTTCCCTATCTCCTCCATCTCCAACCGCAACGTTCGGAGTCCCGTTTTTTATTTCTGCGACCGTGCCAACTTGTGGGGGGAAAGGCTGAATATTTTACGGCATCTTTGAATTAGAAGCTATTGGGCACAACTATTCGAGTTTTCCTCGGTTTTTGACGCGCCATCTGTTTAAACCATTCCGGTTTAAAGCAAGACTGACCTTACCCGCCTTTCCTCCTCGCGCGCCGGGATGCGCGGAGACTCGCTGTTCTCTCGGACCTTCGCGTCGCCTCTGTAAACGTCAAACCGCGGAGAAACGACTGAGCTCAATAAAGAGCAGAAGGATGCCTCTGACTCTTCCGAGCTGAAAAGAAAAAAACACACACACACACACACACACACCACCAAACAACGAAGATCTCGCGCGCGCGGTTGCGAGGCTGACTCTCACGTGGAGCGATTTCGGTTTCAGCTCCGAGGGCGCGCGCACACACCGGACGCTGCCGGTCCACCATGACGTACTAACGGACCGTTAACGCGTGTCCAGAGCGCCAGCGCTCAGAAGGGCTCAAAAGAGACTGAAGCCTGGCGATTTGATCTGAAGCCGTCTCACGGTTTGATTCGTGCGTGCGTGCGTGCGTGCGTGTGTGTGTGTGTGTGTGTGTGTGTGTGTGTGTTTCTGTGTAATGCGCATTCCGATAGATCCGAGCAGCAGCAGGAGGTTCAGCCCGCCGTCCAACGGAGTGCAGGCTCTTCCCGGGAAAGCGGCGGATGCGAGCGCGGCGGGAGCGACGCAGCACGAGGCGAACACGGCGGCGGCGGCGGTGCCGAGACTGCGGGCGCACGACAACCGCACCATGGTGGAGATCATCGCCGACCATCCCGCCGAGCTCGTCCGCACCGACAGCCCCAACTTCCTCTGCTCCGTGCTGCCGTCTCACTGGAGGTGCAACAAAACCCTGCCGGTCGCCTTCAAGGTGAGTCCCGCTCGAACCCGGGGCTGGATTGTTAACTCTAGCTAAATAAAGTCTAAATGTTCAAATCAACATGCTTTACTTTTTATTCTTAAATAGAAACACGTGTGTGCTTTAGTGCTCTAACATGAACCAGTAGAAAACTTGATGCCCTCCGAAGTGCTTTTCAGTAATGCTAGAATCGAGATGATGGACAGTGCAGCAACAATCGCACTACTGTTGTACCTTTTCTACACATCAACTAAAGGCATTCTAGCGTTCAATAAACCCAGTAAAAATAGATCTGTGGTAAACTTATCCCCTCATCTACTTCAGGGTGTCCCTACATGCAGCTGGATGTTATTTTAAACCAAATGCACTAGGCTTTATATCTTCTGCAACTAGAGCTGTAAAGTAACTGAAAAGTACATTTGCTAGCAAAAATGCAAAAAAAAAAAAAAAAAAAAATAGGAAAGGTTAAAACATGTGGGTCTGATTTGCTTCAGTGTGTGCTGGATATTTAGTCCTAAATTCGGAGTGTATTTGTTAGGTTTCTGTGTGTGTGTGTGTGTGTGTGTGTGTGTGTGTGTGTCAGCCAGCGCTGCGCTGTTACTTTTATGAAGTACATGCTTTTAACCAGCCCATTGTTCCTGTGTGATTTGTGATTTTAAAATGAAATCAGACAAGCTGTTATAGAGTATGGATTTTTTTTTTTTTTCGTATTTCCTAATTAATTATTATTTTTATTCATTTTATTGATTCTGCTGATATTTTTTTGCTGTTATTAAGTTGCTTTGTATGCACATTTCAAAGGAGGATTTTTGTGCGTAGTTTCACTGTATTGTATATCTCAATATTTAATTCTACTGTACTCCAACTATAAACCTTTTGTGTTACATATGAGGTTTTAAAACTTGCATGAGTAATTAGTAATAGTACATTCCAGTGGCTCCTTTATTTTCATTTTGATTTGCACAATTATTCAGATCATTGAACTTTATAAAACATTATATATATATATATATATATATATATATATATATATATATATATATATATATATATATATATATATATATAAAGCTTAATGAATATGTTTATAATAGTTTGCAGTCAGTAAATTGTGTTGTCTTATTATCATTAAGGGTGTGTGCTCAGAGATGATAATTACATACTGAAAATATTAATAAAAAAAAAAAAAACAAGGGTATGGAATGACAGTGTTCTCCGTCCTGGTCCAGGTTGTTGCACTGGGGGACGTTTCTGATGGAACAGTGGTAACAGTTATGGCAGGAAACGATGAGAACTACTCGGCAGAGCTGAGGAATGCCTCGGCCGTCATGAAGAATCAAGTGGCACGCTTTAACGACCTGAGGTTCGTCGGGAGGAGTGGGCGAGGTCAGTATCATTTGTGGATTTTCAGCATAAGCATAATCATAAGAAACATTTTTTTCTTGTGTGAATCACATGATGCAGCAAAACCACATGTAGCAGCTCCTGTTTACAAGGCAAGAAACAGAGCGTAGTAGTGAAACCTCTGCATGTGGTAGATTATCCATTGAGATACTAAACCGCACTTTTACCATGGATGCACAGCACGGTTTAACAAACAGTTCATGACTGGAACTTATGAATATGTATCCCACAAATACTCATGTCTATGACTGATTACTAGAGTCTCTTGAAGTTGTATCAGTTGAAAGCACGCGTAAACATGCTAATGAGAGATCGCTACCTTATATGTCATGGAATGTAATTTGAGTACTTCCTTCCACAAAAGCACAAAAAAGAAAGAAAGAAAGTGTGAGGGTGTGTTTAAACGTTTCTGCCTTCTTGTGATTTTTATGATAATTATTTATAAGGATATTTGACAAATATATGTATTTATTCACTTAGCACTGAAGTAATGCCATTTACAAACAGATGCTGTATATGAACTCAGGCCTAAAGCTCACTCAGACTGAGCACGTGTAGATGAATACTGCTTTTGATATGGGAGTAATTACTGCTAAAAAAAAAAAAAGGCCTTGTGATCCTTTGGAAAGACCCTTGTTCAGAAAGCAGGCCTTTGAAGAAGACAGTACATGCAGATGGATCAGAAGCGTGAGCAGTCTGATGCTGGAGGCAGGCGAGCCTCCCTGAGTGTTGTCTAGACTTGCCTTCTTAATCTTTACAGTCCCTTAAAGTTAAGCTCTCAGGTGTTCACTTAAGGAACCCTAAAAGGGCCTCATTTCAAAGCCTTAAAGAACGAAATGTGTTTATAAATGTTCAATTAAAGGTGCCATGAAGTCCAAACTGCAAGGTAATATGACAGTATAATTATTTGGCCATAAATATTCTCTCAGACATGTCAGTCAATTTTTTGTGAAATGAACAGTGTTTGCTAAGTCTGCATTGACAGATGTCTGACTTCCTTCCAGCCACTGGCCTAAGCATTTTTTTTTTTTTTTTTTTAAATCTAACACGTATGCCTGTACACACTCCTTAGCATATTTGTGTGTATATGTGAAACAGAGAGAGTGTGTTATATCTTTGCAGCTGTCACAGAGAAGAGGGCTCTGGCCCGCACTGAAACCTACACCTCACCAGGCTTGGGTTTCTCCTATCTCTGATACGAGATCTGCAGGCGGAAGTCACAGGGGAAGGTAGCAGAGCATAAGGAAATTAAATAAGGGAAACAATCCTGCATGCAACAGATGAGAAACCAAAATCAACAAGGCTGAAAATGAAAAAAAGAGATAGCCTTACAACCTTCATAATCTGACTTCTACTTTGAGCCGACCGTTCATGACATGATTTATAAAGTCAACAGACTGCTACTAAATCAATCAGGACTCATAATTAGCAAACAGGATTGATGAGGTATTGCTATTTTTTTTTTACAGTAATCCTGTCAGAAAATGGAAGTCTACATTCAGGAAACTATTGTGAACTCAGAAACCTGAGCAATGGGAGAGGGTGGTATTGGGGGGTATTTTTAGTTGGTGGTGTGGAGTTGCTGGATGCAGGGGAGAGGCGGGCGTTGGTCTGGTGGCTGGGCACAGCGCTAGCCTGCGGTGTGGCTTCGGGATCTGGTTACTGGGAAGGGCTGGGTTGGGTTTGATTGTTGGACACAAACTTGCATTTTGGGGGCTTAAGGACAGATTCCTGAGGGAGAAAGAATGAGAACGAATATAGCACCAGCACAGACAGCAAGAGACATGATTTACAGTAATAGCCTCAGTGAAGTAGTCAAGGTCAGAGCTTATATACAATGCATGAGAAGTGTTTCTGGAATGGTCTTTTTATGATCATAGGCTCCATGTTTTGACAAGGAAACAATGAGAGGTTTATATATATATATATATATATATATATATATATATATATATATATATATATATATATATATGTGTGTGTGTGTGTGTGTGTGTGTGTGTGTGTATGTGAATATATATATAGAGAGAGTATACGATATACGCAACATATACGATATACGCAACATTGGTTTCAGTTTGATATTCTTTTGTTTGTTTCATAAAATAGATTTGCACATTGAAGCAAATAAAAGAACCACACACAAACCCAATCAAAAAGTTTTGAGCCAGCCACGCACCCTGATACACATGCAAAGTGGAGTGAAGCTGGCCGCTTCACTGAGTCACTCATTTTCCGCCCACCTCTTCCTGTCTCAGCAGCAGATTGCAGCTCGGAGAATGTGTCATGCCTGACTTCACAGCATACTTTGCAGATTACTCTCGTTGCTGAGTTTGTTACTTTTGAAGCCACTTTGAGCTTCCTGTGTTGTGCTCACAGAGTGACATCTATTAATATTTCTGCTGCATGACAACATCCACACTGCTCACAGCCACTCAGATCAAAGTAAAAGACTTTTGGGATTTTTCCACCCAGTTTTTAAAGTGATATGATTTGTAATTGCATGAAAGTTGTAAGATTCAGTAAAGTTTTGGTGGGTGACTGAAGTGTTTAAACGCTCTACACTAAATGAAAGGTCATGTGAGGATAGATGAGGCACCATGGGGCTGACTTTGGGTTTGTCTTTACATTCAACGCCTTCAGCACAGTTTTATAGCATCAGCCTGAGCGTAATGGGGAATGGCTCCATGCTGGGTAGCAGGTTATAAAATAAAAACTACCTCATTGTCATGCACTGAAATAAAGCCATATTAGTGCTACAGCAAATGACTGACACACTGTGAGCATTATCTGCAGTAAAAGCTGACACAGCGGACTTAAAATGGACATTTTGCTCTGTTTTTTTCCCCTTCCTTTTGACATTGCTGTCTATTGTTTCCTCAGTGTTTCAAACGTTATGTACTCCCATGGCAGTTAAAATCCCACAATCACCGTCATCACCAGCAGCAAAGAAAATGCAAATGCACAGCGTGCAGTGAATGTGGCACATTGTGCTGGGTACTAACGGGCTATGAACCTTTTTGTGTCTTGCAGGGAAGAGCTTCACTCTGACAATCACAGTATTCACCAACCCTCCTCAAGTGGCCACTTACCACCGAGCCATAAAGGTCACAGTGGACGGACCACGAGAACCAAGGAGTGAGTAACCCCCAAATATCAACCATCATGTGATAACGATTAAAAACGCACAAAGAGGTGCATGCATGCATATAAAAACCACTCCGAGAGATGAATGGTGCGGTTCGACCACGTGTCGCCCCAGCTGGCATTTTGCCCCTTTTCTCAGCCCAGAGGTGGGAAGTAGGGCCAGAGTCTGTGGGCTGGCGGGAGAAAGATGATGGATGAATGGATGCATGGATCGTGTTAGGGCACTGTTTTAAAAAATGGATCCAGCATGCCTGAAAGCACAAAGGCAGCCTTTGAGCAGCAACAGGCATGCTAAGTGAGAGGCAAACACAAACACGTGCTGTGGAGCCGTTCGCCTTACGCAAATGTTTACTGTATCTGCCTCTTGTCTGCGTCCTTCAATGTGTAGTGCCAGCCACTCAACCTTTAACCTGAAGCCCACTCTTTAGCATGCGTACGCACACGCACACGCACACACACACGCATACACACACACTCCTAATATTGTCTAGAGGCTATATGCATGTAACTTTTAGCTGGTTGCTGGGGATTGTAAAAAGGGAGCATTTTCACATGCCCTGAAATCTAAACTCAGACTTGCTGTTCTGTCTAAAACAATCTAGAAATCATTTAAAGTTTATTTCTTATTTTTGCCCAGCACGGGTCACTTCACACAGTTTGAATCCTGTGTAATTGCTGTCTAGAATGTGGAACAGTGTCTGGCAAAAACGCTTCAGTTACTGTCCAGCTTTGAAAATGGACCTTTCATCAGAGTAAATGTCTTGACTTGCACAAAGCAAAGAGGGTTTATGTGCTTCGTGCTTTAACACAGAACACGAGTGTTCTTTTCACCTGGAGAAAAAAAAAACATGGCTGCTGAATTTCAGTTTTCACACGAGGCCCCCGAAGCTGTAAATACACACAAGCTGTCATAAATGACTTTCATGTGGCACAGAAAAGAACAAGAGCCTCGCATGGTTGAGCGAGTGTTTAGGTTACAGTCTGTTGCAGATTGACATTATGGTCAAAAGTCTGCAAAACACAACCTTTTTGTGGCAAGGCTGATCATATAATCAGGCTTGGATTGCTGTGCCTGTTAATCCAAAGTGACAGACTGTAAATATCTCCTGTCATCATTTGTGCATCATTTATTTGATAGAACTCCAGGTTTTATGATGTGACATGACCGTTGCAATAATTTGACTAACATTATTGTTTACAAATCGATGTGGTCCTTAGCAACCACCCCCTGACATCATGGACTTTTTGGTAAGCGATTGTGTTAGATTGTGCACTTCCTTTTTTTCTCACTGCACATAATGCATTTGCATTCATTTAGAAGTGCAACACTTCTCTTTAAGTCTGTTTCAATACTGTCCTCTTCCCTAACCATCTGCTTGTCTGCTGTCACAAACGTTCAGTACTTCTGCCATCACCCGTTAGGCAGTACACTATGTGCTGTACACCCATAATAGTGTGTTTGTCTTTAAAAAGGAGAAATAGCAATATGGGAGCCAAGCAGCCTGGCACACAGCTGTTCCTACCACAGTTTTATTCTTATATACATAGATATATTTTTGACAGCTAACTATTTTTGGCTGCAAATTCAATACTATCACTTCACAAACAGCATATATTTTTTTTCCTCCTTCTGTTCCTCTCGATTAACACATCTGGCAGCAGATGTCTGAAACCATTTCATATCCGTGTGGGAACATTATTCATCATGGGATTAAAAATACCCTGTGGCATCAGTGATTTGACAGCCTTTAAGCTCACACACCCCTGATTCATCTATGTTTTGTTGCAGTTTTGTTCTCAAGGCAAACAGAAGTCGACGCCTGCCAGACATGGCCTCTGTTGATGTAAACAGTAGGGGTTTAGTGGAGTGTGTGTGTGTGTGTCTGTGTGTGTGTATGGATATTGTGTGACTGAATGGTTACAGTGATAGATTGAAGGTTTAAATGGGTTCACCTAGATAGGTTAATTTAATTTTTTTAGTTCACAGTTTACTTTTCGTGGCAGAGGGTAGCATTGCTGCCTCACAGCTCTTTGCTTCATTCCTGTCTGTGCGTGTTGATGCTATATATTTATGTTCAAATGGGTTTGCTCAGGGTTCTCTGGTTTCCTCGTACCTCCTTAAATATGACAGACTGGCTATGATAAACTGCACTTAAGTGTGAAGACATGAGTGTGTGTATGCGTGTGTGTATAGAGACAATACAGCTCAGTACTAATGCACAAGAAGCATCACAGCACTAATGAAAGCAAGTCAGCTTCAGCCAATTTCCTAGTTGTGATGCCACACAGTAACAGTACCTTTAGACGCTAACAAATAAATATAGCTTCTCTAGCGCACCTTTATTTAGTGGTGTAAAAACTTTCTAAAACCCTTCACCTCTTTCAGTCTCTCATTTGCTCTCCTATTTCTTGTTCTTTCTCATCCATGAGCTCTTGCTAAGCATCAGGCAGGTGGCCAGGCAGGAAATGACACATGCAGAGGCATCTTGAGTTGTGCAACCTCCTGTGGGTGTGCAGTGAAGCTGTCTCTGTCTTGGTGTTTATGAATTCTCCCATGTATATCACACACAAAGTCAGCGGGGCGACAGGCTCGTAAACATTCCGAGACATACAATACTGACAGAATTCACAATGCTCTTTCGGCTGTAAACAGCAGCATTTCATTAATACGACACATTATGAGAAAAAGCTTTACACTACCTGTGTTGATTTGCACAGAAGTTTGGTCTAGAGCATTTAATTGCTGATAAATCTAGTGAATCCTTATTATGTGAAGCCAGAAGCCTGAATTTTACACTCGATTTTCACACGCAGATTCATCCAGCCACAGTTAGGCAAGATGACAGCGAGAATCAAGAGGTAATAATCACACAAATTCTAATTCATTACATGAGTTGAAAAAATAATAACAGCATTAGTAAACAATAGAATTTAGATGATTAAAATGGATTAACATGGATTTAGTAACCCTTTTTTACCACAACACTGGTATTCCATCGCCTTATCAGACGTTTTCAATCAGTATAAACAAATGAATCATTTTATCGCCGCAAGCCTGATATAAAATTGGTCAGGACAGTGTTGGCTTTCAGTGTGAGGTGTTTTTTTTACCTCTTGTGGGGATCATTTTAGAGTTTGAATGTAACACCATCACATTTTAGACGCTTATGAACAAGCACTTAGAGCATCTCATAGAGCAGAAATAGGTCAACATTTCCGTGAACTTTTAAATGAATATATTACCCTAGTAGGCTAGGATAAATCAGAAATACTACATATTATAGCTATAATGCCATGAGTGTCTACTTTCATATGAGTCATAAAGCACATGATGCTCAGGCTGCAGCTAAACACTATCTGATCATGAATGAGGAGACCAACATTAAGAACGCAACAACATTATGCCTGAGAATGATTAGGGGAAGTCTTTTAGAGATACTTTACAGTCCCTCCAAGATTGCATGATTTTCCGATCACAGAAGTGACCTTAAAATCAAGCGATTTTTCCAAATGACCATAGATTTTGTGCAGATTGTGGAAAGATGTGTCATGTGATGTCATCACAACACATATTCATTCATCTGTGATTTACATACATTGAACAGGAGTACAGCTCTCATAGAAAGTAATTACATATGTGTGTTCACTGGTAGGAGCTTAAAAGAAGAACCCCGTGCTTTCAGTTTTGCCCAAAAAAAAAAATCACAAAAATACCCTGCATTGCAAATTTTGAAAAAAATCCATTTTTGGTCACAACAATAACACAAAAAACTCCAGGAGTTACTGAGTTTACAGTACAACTGTAGCTTCTAAACAGGTTCAAATTATGAGAGAGATATTAATGAGATCCACAATATCTCAGAAAATTGTGACATTTGACCTTATTATATCATCATATGGTCCATTCCAAATTTTATAATATTTCTCAAAGAAGCTCAACATGCTGAATTTAATCACAGTTTTGAATTAAGTCGAATCATTCATTACAGAAAAGAGTGTTCATTCTACTGACTCATTCGAATCATTCTTAATTTACAGTAAACTGATTCTCTTTCAGCTTTAATGAATCGAATCCCAATAGAAGGTGGCATGTATATAGCTTTGAATTAGACTTAGAATAAAATTTTTCACTAAATCTGACCCACAATTTATTTTTCAGTCTTTTACAAAAGCTTTATGCTGTGCTCCAAAAAAAAATAATTTTTATATTTTATTAAGCACAAGGCCTCATCTGAGTGTGAAGTGAACAGTGCAGTAATTATGTAGCAGAACTGGTGTAGCTCTGGTGATTAAGAGCAATTTCAGCTAATGGATTGGGAGGGGCTGGTCAGATGTTTAATAGAGGCCTCTGTGTTACTCCCTCCACCGTGGCTGACACCAGGGCCTGCAGACCACCAGCGTACCAGCATGCTTAAGAACTAGACTCATATTTGTTTCTGATTCGCTGGGAATACATCAGATAATCTGTTTAAACTGGGATGAGGAGAAAGACGTGACAGTCCAAAATCAATACAAATCAATGTTATGTGTGAATTTAAGTGTGTGTGTGTGTGTGTCTGTGTGTGTGTGTATTTCAGGTGCATTTACAGTATAATACCACAGGAGATACTATTAATGTCAGGCATATGGAGATCATTTTTAAACAGTTTGTGGAATGTTACTCATTTGGGATCTGAACGAAGAATGTTCACGATTGCAGAAATAATTGTTTAACTTTAGAAATGTCTTCGGTTTCATTACAGATGGATATCTTTAGTATAGTATGATTTTGACTACAGAAAAATATTTTTAAAAAGGTTTGAGGAATGGTGGAATCTTGGTAAGGTTGTATGATGCAGCAGAATCATCAGAAGAATGCAGTTGTTTATCATTTTAGTGTTTTGTGTGTGTGTGTGTGTGAGCTGTAGAGATTGTTTTAAATTTGTTATATGATAATTACATTTACGGTATTTGGCAGATGCTCATACATTATGCTAGTGACTTACGGTTTGTCTCTTTTGAGCAGTTGAGGGTTCAGGGCCTTGTTTAAGAACTCGGCAGTGGCAGCTTGGTGTTCCTAGGATTTGGACTCACAAACGTCAAAATAGTAGTCCAACATCTTAACTACTTTCCCTAAAAAAATCATGATTAGCATGCTAATTCCTCTTCTTTTTCTTCTTCTTTTTCTTCTCCTTCTTCTTCTTCTTCTTCTTGCTTGTATTTCTTGTAGTAAACTACTGCAGTTGTTGCACTTTGCTCAACCTATGCTGTTTTTAAGCTATATAAATAAATAAATTTGACATTGATATTAACACTGACATGAGAAATCATGACTTCTCATTGAAGATTGTTTAGGATCTCCGGCTGTTCAAACCGGCTTTCTTCAAGCAGCGCAGGACAGATTCATTTCAGCCGAATGTAACTGTTCTGTCTTTGCCGTATCACTGAGATAATATCATAGCAGAGCCAAAATGTTCAGTCTCTCCAGGATTGAATGATGAATTCACGTAACATTTGTTGAGTCAAACGGAATCATTTACAGTAGAAGGCAGGTCTGGTGTGTGTATTACCGTATATTACATTAGAGAGATGGAAAACACACTGTCTGTTTTATGAAAAGGTTCTGTATTTTCCGAGCTTCTGCATGAGTCCGTGTGTTTTGACTGCCATGCAGACGGCTGGAAAAGAGCTATTGTCTCATTGAGGACTCTCATAAAGCGGTGTAGCCAGAAAGACTTCAAAGCTTCACCTTCATGTTTGTCAGTTTCACATGGATGGTAAATGACGTCGAAATGTCACTCTTCTCTAACTCGTTTTCTTTATTGTCCTCTCTTTGCTTTCCTTCCTCAAGCATTTCAAATGATTACCTATTAGCATATATAATTGGACCGTTCATTTATCTTTAAGGTCAGATTAAACGAAACGTTTTGTGGTGTAACAGTATAGAGTGATGTTAGCATTAACTCTGACAATAATATTGCTACTAATGTAGAACTGTTTACGTTGCGGTTTGTGTGTGGAGCCGTTCTAATTACCAGAGCCAGAAATGAGCATTAGTGGTGAATTTGTGAAGTTCCTCGAGGCTTTGAACGTTTAGTGCATGTCTCGACAGGTAGGCTCCCACAACAAAAACGCTCACAGCAGGCCTCTCAGACAAAGGCTGCACGGTCCATTGAAAACAAACCTATTCCGGGTTGACTCGCATGAGAAATAATCCTGATGTACTTTCTCTAAGCACACTTCCAATTGTGAAGTGAACTTAAGATGTTACTTGTTGCTGTTGGCCATGGGGAAAGCGTTGGATCTCGTATGAACGACAGCAAGCTGACGGCTTGGATGGAGCTATACGGTTTGGTAAAATCTACTAATATTTTTCCCCTGCACACACAGTTTCCCTCCCTGCTACCCTCCTACACCCCCAACTCCCGCTGTGAAAGTCGTCGACTCGGCCGGCACAATGTGAGAACGGAACGGTGCGTTCATATTACTATAACCGTTTCCCTGCACAGACATGTTTAAAGAGGTTTCAGGGACTATGGCAAGCAATTTCTCCAGCAGCATCCAGCTCTCTGGGTACATTCATCTTCATTTGTAGTGCTTAGCCAATTTTCTAGCAGTACTGTTCACTATAAAATATGCAAGGTAAGCCTTAATCCAGCTCATGTGTTTTTTAGCCATAGAGTGAATTGCGTTTTTTTTTTTTAAACGATTAATTTTAAACCTTTTTTTTTTTTTAACAAATTGTTTGTGTTGTGAAGTTGCATGGTGTCTGCTAGCTGAAGCCAGCCTGTTGATTTATAAAGTTCTGGTAGTATTTGTGCCCTTTCTTGGCGTACTTCGCTTCCTGAATCCTGGAACACACAGACCACACAAGCGACTGGCAAAACTCCAGCACTGCTTGGCTGCCTTGTTCTCTCTTTTCTCTTCTCGCTCTCGAACTCGCTCTCTCTCTCACTCTTACTCCCTCCCACCCACTGCCCTCCTCTCTGATCCTGCGAGCAGACAGGCGTTTGGCCTTGTCCCGTCTTTCGCTGCTGTTTTTTCCCCTGCTTGCTAATTTCACAGGCTCCTCACACGGAGCTGCCATATGAAATAATCCATTGTTTCGCTCTTCAGAGGAGTCAACCCTCCCCACAGCACAGCAATTAAAGAAATGAAATCTAGACGGATGTATGTTTCCCTTTCTTCTTCCATCCGTTTTATTCCCTGTGTCGCCACTGGATGATTGATGTACCCTGACGGCCTGGGCTGATATTTGATGTTGATGAGTGCTCTGGTGTTTAACGAGTTAAGGGTGTTTTTGCAGATTCGAACGCTATCAGATGGCAAATTCACTTGCAAGCAGACAACTTTTCCAGAAATACAGCCTCTTAGTATTTATTCGTTCATATTATTTACTGTCCATGCCATTTTCTTTTTTCATAAAAGCCAGCTTTCACAGTTTTCCTGGTGCCAAAGGTTTGGAGTCAGCGTGTGCTTTGAATAAGGCTTTTTAATGTTTTTTTTTCTGGTAGAGAATTGCTTCATAGCCTCATTAGTAATGTCGGGACACGTACAACTTTCACAAGATCATCGTTTAGGATACGATCTGTTGTTTGTTATTACTGTTGTCCTCAATTATGACTCTTAACCACTGACCTGCTGGATTTAATTATGAGTCTAGCGTAAACCTTTTATTTCTCAAGGAGGATGTGAGCATTATGGAATTTCCTTTGTTGCAGCTGAATCATTCACGTTAATGCATTTTTTTCTCCAGCTTCTGAGTGTTTAGTCTGACATGCAGTCTATTCACATTTTCAACATATATTTATTTAAAATAACAAAAAGTTACACTCTCCAATTTTAGGGTTCTAAAAGATTGAACATTTGTATACAATAGAGAGCTTTATTGTAATTCTAGCCATATACATGTATAAACTCACTGTCCACTTTAATACCTGTACACCTGCTTATGTATGCAATTATGCAATCAGCCTAATCATGTGGCAGCAACACAGTGTATAAAATCCTGCATTCAAACTGTAGGAAAATGTGAACAGACCAGTAAATATTGTTCCTATTTTGAGCCTGTGCCCAGTGTGGCAACAGTAGATGTGATGTGCAACAGAAGATGTGATCTTCTGCTGTTGTAACCCACAGATTTGATGTGTTGTGTATTCTGAGATGCTGTTCTGCTCAGCACGGCTGTAAAGAGTGGTTCTTTGAGTTACTGTAGTCTTCTTGTCAATGCGACAAGAACCAGTCTGACCATTCTCTCAACAAGGCATCTCTGCCTTCTGCTCATTGGATGTTTTTTGACCATTACGGGTAAACTCTAAAGACTGTTGCATATTTCTGTTGCATATTTCTGAGATACTCAGAAGAGCCTGGCACCCACAACAATGCCACTGGCAGATATGAGATTTTCCCCACATTTTTCCCCATGCTGATGCTTATACACTATGATTGGATAATTGGATAATTGCATGAATGAGCAGGGATACAGGTATTCCTATTAAAGTGAGCAGTGAATGTTCTCCAAGGATTTTGTGCAATATATTAAAGAAAGGGACAACAGCATTATACAAGATAATCACTGGACAACATGTAGCTTTATAGTCAATAAGGCACTTTAGATAGTTAGACAGTAATATATGAATACTCGTATTCTTTATACATCACAGTTTTTAGGAAAGAATTACTTGGTGTACATGATTTGGCATTGCCATACAGTTACATTAGTAGCTGGCTGATGGTGGTGAGGAATAACTGTCCTATTCACTAACACACTGGCAGGTTTGTCCGATGCATCCAGCCTTGATATTTATGGAACAAGAAGCATGACACCCTCAGTGATTTTATGCCTCTAATAAAATTCAATATGGTGAGTATATTGGCAGATACTATTTCACGTCGTATGTAAGCCCTCGTGTAATTTGTGACAAGCTTGGTTCCATATAGACACAGAGGTATATTCATTCACCAAATCAGCCGGGTTAAATGAAATTAAACTGCTTGCCCTTTCCAGCAGCGGCGTCAGCAGAGACGGTGCGTATTTCTTATGTTTTCCTCAGTGCTTGCACACACGGCGAATGCTCCTAGGGATTACTCGCACCCAAGATCCTTACATGCATCAGACATTAACCTTTGGACGAGGACTCCTTCTCACAAAGTGCTGTTTGCTCAGCTTAACTTCAGAACACAATCGGGTTTTGCAGGGTTGGAGGTAGCTGAGGCTCTTCAAGCCAGCTGGAGCGCTGCCAAGCTTCGGCAGAAGTTTCTCTTTTCTTCTGTTTGATATTTACTTTAGAGCCATTCAGCGGAGCCGAGTAGGACTAGACAGACAGGCACATTCTGACTAAAGAGAGAAAAAAGGCTTTAGAAGTCTCTCTTTAAGCTATATTCTTCTCCTATATTGACTGAAAGGATGGGCTCCAGTGAGACTGCTTTTGTGTGGCGTTTTTACAGAAGTGATATAGGCCTCCATATGTTGCATCAGTACTCTCAAGTATACTTGATAGTGAAGGCATGAGCGATCTGGGTCAAGGGGAAGTGCTTATGACGTGACTGGTACTCTTTATGAGATGATGACTGCTTTTAAAGGTCGTTTTCCTTCTATGACAAATACATGTACTCACATTTCTGATCACAGGGAAATTTCTGTTCTGAATTTTCAGAAATTTCTGAATCAGTTCAGCCACTGATTTCTGGTGGATAACTAGTGCAGAGAGCTAAGCAAAAAAAATAGCAATATTTCATTTTGTTGATTTCTTTCATGCTTTATTGTGATATATTTGGCAAGGATCACATGTTGACATGTTCTCAATAACTCCAGCACTGATTATGGTAGAGTAACACCTCGGGTCTTCTCGCTGTTTTAGGACACAGGCAGAAGCTGGAGGATCCTCCAAAAGCAGGCTTGTTCTCCGAGCGCCTGAGCGAACTAGAACGTCTGCGCCACAGCACCATGAGAGTCGCCGTGCCCACACAGAGCCCACGGCCATCTCTCAACCCGGCAGCAAACTCCTTCAGCCCGCAGGGACAGACACAGCTCTCTGGTATGAGAGCTATACAGAGAAATACCATTTTTTGATAAAAATCACTTTAATTAAATAAAATATGTTCGAACATTTCATTTCATAGCTACACATAACTGCCTTCTTCCATACTCGATGAAGTTTAGAGGTAAATGTTTGCCAGTGAATTTCCTACAGCTGGTGCAGAGACCATGTTTACCAATAGACTGTAGAAGGTAAACAGGAACAGATTCTTGTCTTGTTCTTCATATTGCTGCCATTCGTCGTCATACAGCAGATTCTCACAGCACGCTGACAGAGTAATAATGGTTTCCAGCACACTGTGTTTGTAATATATCTTCATAAAATTCATTGCTGAAATTGCATTACTGTTCTATCCAGTTCCCTTGGGCCTAGCAATAAAACCAGAACCAAAATGACAATAAGATTAAGCACAAAGGTTTCAAATCACCTAAAGACGTGATATTATCAACACTCATCCATGTCATAAAACTGATTTGAATCGATGAGTGGAGACAGTCGGTTAATTTCTTCACGTTGCGATTGCAGACCCACGGCAGTCTCAGTCGTCTCCGCCGTGGTCGTACGAACAGCCGTACACACCCTACCTGAGCCAGATGACTTCTCCTTCCATCCACTCCACCACTCCGCTGTCTTCCACCCGAGCCACGGGCTTGCCCGCCATCAGCGATGTACCAAGACGTCTCTCAGGTACTAAACATACCTGTGCCACCCACATCACCCTACACCACCCACATCACACCTTCAGTCTGAACTCTTATTTTGTGAAAGAGAAGGATGCTCTACTTTGTATGTGTATCTTTTTCACCTGAGTATTTTCTTACTTAATTTCCACCATTAGAGGTTTTGTCAGCGGGATTATGTTCTCTCTATCTGAAGTTAAATTACAGCAGATTTCTCCAGCCTCCTGTTTTTGCCTTCTAAGCATCTCCTGCATGTATAAAACTTTCTCATCGGCAGACATCTTCCCAGCGATGTCACATTTAAAACACAGAGAATGACAGTATCTCTCTTTGCCCCATCCCTTCCACTTGAGTCTTTGAACTTCTTTTGAACGAGCTTGAAAAGGAACAATAAAAAAAAGAATAGAGTCACTGACTCATCCTCCACAATATGCCGAGGCTGTAAATGGCTCAACTCGGAGTAGGTAAGATCTGTTATGTCCATGCCTTTATTAATTGAACAAGAGAATATGTTATACACCCTGCTAGAAACAAACATGAAGTTCCTTCTTCAGTACACCTGTTTGACTCATTGCCAGGTTGTTTTTTGAACTTCTTTCCCCTGCGGCTCTCCACCCTAACTGTGTTCTTTGAGCGCAGGGCAAACGTGAAAGTTGAAATGACTCGCCGTGGCTGTTCATTGCCTGCTTTTTGAACCCTGGCCAGCTGCCTTGTTGGGTTTGATTAGTTTAGATTTCACCCCCTTTTCATCTCGGCAATGTCAGCCTTTGTTCTTTCCTCAAAGAGACACATGCACCTCTTGGTCCTAATGCCCTCTATTCTTCTGTCGATAGGCCGTGAACGTCCCTGTGTCGGAAGGGGACGTCCCATATGGGCTCATTTGGAGCAGCTGCTGTACTGCTCCATCTTGTCTTTGTATTGTTCTGAACCGATAGTTCTTTACTCCAGGGACTGATGAGATAAAGACCAGACTACAGGATGGACAAATCAGAAATTTCCTAGATGTCCCACTATGCAAATGAGAGGTCCAGTGTGGTTGCCACACTCATTGTAAGGTTGCCCAAAAAATTTTAACAATGTAAGCAAAGTTAGGTAGAGTTTTTTAAACTCAGAAATAAGACCGGCTATTTATCCAGTTTTGTAAATTTTATTTAGCATACAAATCCTTAGACAATGAAAGATTCTGTGCAGATATAACACAGATTTATCTATTTGATCAAAGCCATGAATAAAATGCTGACATCCTGACACATAATCTTGTAAGAATTCCAAGGCTCTCCCTAGCCCAAGAAAGAATAATGATCAATTTATCATTGTTGTTCTGCATTTTCTAAACACCATGGAGTTTGTATAATTAACATGACTGAGTTTAGTCAAAGTTTCAGCTATATAAATAATTAGTGAGTTTACTTTCAGGTTACAATTGGTACTATATGGTACTTAAAATGGCTTCTTTCCGAGTTCAAATGTAGTTTGTCTCCGTAATTCCATTGCTTATTAAATCTTAATGATGATGTTTAGGATGTTTTGTTCTATGGGTTCCCCTCTTTGTGGCATTGTCCCGTGACTGTTTCCTGTTCGATCTGAAATGGCAGCAAGCTGATAACGTGAGGACGTGATGTGTCTCTAATTGGCCACACATGTTCTCTTAAGTGTGCCGATTCATCACTCAAAGGCGTGTATGCTAAAGCAGGCCTGCAGCTTTCCTCCAGCGCACTGACAGTGAGGACAAAGTGGAGCTGAACTGCACTGAACTACAGCCTAGCATAAGGGTTACATAGCGGTCAGTAGAGGAACTGATAAGGAAAACAGATGAAAGATGAGATTGGCGCATGATGAGTGAGAGTGTGCTGGGGTGAGAGAAGAAGAAAGTCCATTGTGGTAAATGGTTGAGTTTGGTGATGAGAAGGAAGAGGATTAGGGAAGTCTTTTGCTCCATTTGCACTCTTTTGGCCCAACGCTGTGGTAGCCACAGACCATTAGTGGTTTGTAATTTTTAGAAAAGCCAAACGAGGGTCTGAAGGAGCAGATCTGCCCCTTCTCTCTGGCTAATCGCAGACGTGCAGCCACATCTGAGGCTGCTCATTATGCATCCCATGGAAACTGTTTTCCCCTCAAACTGCTTCCATATGGATTCCTGCTTTATCCTGCTCTTATCCGGCTTTGATATTTTTCTTGCAAATATGCGTGTACACAGAATACTTAAAACAAGCGTGCACTAACAATAGGAGGTATGAGAAAGATCTGTCGCACTCTACAGTAGTGGAGAAGTAAATAGGTGTTGATGAGATTGATTGCTGTGCTATTTCAGCATGACAGTAGTAACAGCATGTGCTCCAGGGCTGGTAATGTGTGGTTTGAAAGTGCTTGGAAAGCTGAAAGGTAAAGTGAGTGCTTATCTGTGTACAGGTTCTTCAACTTTTTTGAACCCAAAAGGACCGATTATTATCCATTAGGTAGATTATGTACCATGTTTGCTTTGACATTTAGAGTTAGGAAATTCAGATCTCATCACTCAGCGATAAAACAGCCACCGTTTGGCGAGTGTGTGAGAAACATACACGCGTAGGGACTAAAATGAATGCTTCACAGCGCCCCCTTTTGTCTGAGAATTGATGCTTCTATCATATACACAGGAAATGTGGAGGCCACTTAAGCTGTTTTTTTTTTTAAACTACTGTTATGCATCAGTGCCCTCAAATTCAGGACATGAATCAGTCAGTTGTAACCAGTGCAGGTCTATGGAGTGATGCATCTCTTCCCTTTCTGTGTAGCTTCATGTAAACTGATTTTTTACTGATTTTTTTTTTTTTTTTTTTGCTTTGTTACAGATTTCTGCATATAACAGATGTACATAAATAGAATATCTACATTGCCAATACTTTGAGCCTGACTGCTGCTGAAAACAAAGCAACTAGAATATTAACTGAATAATATTACATCAGAATAGAAATTTATTGTTTATTCATATAACAGAAATCAGGATGGATAAACTTTGTCAAATTACATCTTCATCCTAAGTTTACCAAATAGCATAAAGTTAACTATAGATAATGTGATAAATGCCTCAGAATGGCTGACTTACAGTATATCATGATAATCAAAACCTACCTGATTATGTCAAGGGCACTAATCACAAACTCCAATAGCAAAAACAATTCTACCAAACAGAGAAGCCAAACTGTATTAAACAGTAATAAACCAAAAACTTCCATTACCAGCCTTACCACATAAAATAAAACCACACATTTCCTCCCTTATAATCCCTTATTCTCTTATGTTTGGGGTGTTAGTGATTTTTCACATCCAAATGCTGCCAAATTTGCAATATTTTTATTCTTAATTCAGTTGAACTCAAAACAGGACACTAAGATGGTGGCACTAAGAGGGCAATGTGTGAAATGTAACTTTCTTATTATAGAAATTTGTGCATTTTAATGCTTCTATAATTTGCGTTAAGTAAATGTAATAAATGGACTGCCTATTTTCTCTCTTTCAGGTACGTCAGATCTGAGCCCTTTTGCAGCTGACCCACGCCAGTTTGAGCGCCAGTTTCCCAGCCTGTCCTCTCTGACCGAGACACGCTTCTCTAGTCCGAGGATGCACTACCCTGCCACATTCACCTACACACCAACCCCTGTGACATCAGGCATGTCTCTAGGCATGTCCAGCACCACCCACTACCACACCTACCTGCCACCTCCATACCCAGGTTCCACCCAGAACCAGAGCGGGCCATTCCAGACCAGCAGCACGCCATATCTGTACTACGGGGCTTCGTCCGGCTCGTACCAGTTCTCCATGGTGCCAGGAGGGGAACGCTCCCCGACACGGATGCTGCCGCCATGCACCAGTGCATCGACAGGCATCAACCCCAACCTGCCAGCTCAGACTGAAGGCACCGAAGCTGACGGCAGCCATAGCAGCTCACCCACCGCCCTCAACTCTAGCGGGAGGATGGACGAGTCCGTGTGGCGGCCATATTGAAAGAGGTCAGCCATGTTTGGAGGGTTACACAGGTCAACCTAGCAATGCTCACAAGCTACGCAAATCTCGGCAGTCTTTATGGAATTGGTTTCTAAGCACAAATGCTAGAAATTGCGCAGTTCAGAGAGCAGTGTAACTTTAGTACTTTAATTTACAAGTCCAGGCATTTATAGTGAGCTATCTGGCGTTCCACTGCAGAACCCACTGAGAGCCTTGCAAGCGCTCTATTGCTGAACTGAACTGGTAGAAGAAGTTTTATTGTATTCGGTATGCATTTCCCTGACTATTGACTGAGACATGTTTTCATACTAACTCAGTGTATTTTAGAAATTTTTTAACACTGAACACCTTTTAAACATCTTTTTTTATTTATGAGTGAAAAGTCAGATATATTAGACGGTACCTGATTATGTATGTGCCCTCAGATCTTCTTAATTTATGTATAAAATTGTAGCAGATATGGTACTAAGAAGCAATATAAGCCATATAAACCGTAAATTATGCAAAGTGGTTAGAGGGACAAAATTTAAAACGCTTGAATAATATTTTGGGAATGATTAATAACTTAATTGTATATTTACTCCTTAGTAATTTAAAATATTTTTTTTTTTTTATCTTTATTGTAAGGCAAACACATATCCAATATGTAAACAATGAAGGAATGATGTCAGACTCAGATCAATGTATTTTTTTTGTTTTTGTTTTTTTTGTTTTTTTGTGTGTGTGTGTGTGTGCTTGGGTTGTTGCTTTCCTCCTTAGAAAGCTGCATTTATAGGGAGGGGCAGTTGGCTTAAACATTGAGGGGCACTTGCAAAGTTAACAAGACCCAAGTTAACAAGGCCCTACTGAGTGAAGCATTTATTTACACATATGTGACATATTCCGCTCTCAGTTCTTGTTCTGACTTTCTTTATCCGATGTTTTATCGATTTAATTTATTTTTTCGATTTTTCTTTTTATTTAATGAGATTGAGTGACTACAAGCAAGGCCAATAGCATACACCGGTTGTCTCACTCTTTCTATGTTCACAAGGAGCTGTGTTGAGGCTGCCTATATTTCTTTCAGTTTACAAGCACCCTTACAATCACAATATGTGTTTCAATCATGAGCTCTGAATACATGTACAATGTACACAATCGATGTGAGGAATCGGCATTTAATTCTTAACTGGACCATAAACTGTGCATGTATGAGGTCAGGTGAACACTATGCAAAAGAAATAATGTATAAAAAATATTTTTTACAAAAATATCAAAATGGATCGCGTTTTGCTTTTGTGCATGTATACGTCCCAGAAATAATATTTAAAAATAAAAAAGTGGGAAAACAAAATGAAATAAAATATTCCAGGTTATTTGCTAGAAGACTGAATAGAACTGAATACGTTATATTTCATAATGCAAATTTTGTAAGCAGATTTTTTTCAGCATGCAGACAATCGGCCACTTTTAACAATCTAAATTACTTACTTAATACTGTTTTTGTTTCTAATTGTAATTCTAAACTTATTTATTGCTTGGTGAACCATGTGTCAAGATTGATTTCTTACTGACAAGATCTGCAAAAATGTCACCGATTTTATATTTGTAATGATGTAATTTTTTACGAGATTTAATCACGGTCTTTGAATATGTGTGTGTATGTTTGTTTTTTGGATTCAGACAACACGTGATACTTCATTTGTTAATTGTAACTTAAGAGGCTGCAGGCAGCACCCTGGGAATCCAATGTAATTTTGTTTTTGGTTTTATCTGGACAAAGCACTTCTTTTTCATTTCTTTTTGTCTTTGCTTGGTTTCGAATAAAGCCATGATGCCATGGGGGAAGGGGAACAGCGAAACAGCCAATCACCAGGTCACAAGAGTCATCATTAGGTACAGAGCTCAGGCCAGATTGAGTTTACAACTAAAAACCTGAACGCGCATAGTTCAGCCCATGTAGAGTCCCATAGAGTAATTAAGCATTATTTGATATTCTTATACCTGTGTGTGGGATACAGTACTGCTACAATAATAATCAGGGTTTTAACTTGGGTATAAACTGGACTGACTGTTGGTGAGAGCACAAAAATGTCCCTCTGGCTCAAAGTGATCATACATATTTTTCCAGCATCTGCTTTTAAGATCGGATTCCTCGTTTTCTTTAGGCTGTTGTCTTTTGGCTGTGAGAAGGGCGAACATGTTTACAATACTGCAAAAGACTTAAAGAACCTCTGCACTGTTACAATGATCGAACTATTTCTGATAACTGCTTCATGCCAGTGATGAATAATACCAAAAGGATGACTTGGTTGTGTCTGAAAGATATGTTTTAGTGACATTGCAATGTCTTGCAAGCAAGTTTTGGGTTTGAGTCAAATAGCTAACAAATGTGCGGCTCACGTCGGAGCCCTGAGCTTTATGAATGGCCTAGCGAGTAATGTTAATCAGAAGCTGTGGTCAGCAAATCCGCTGCTGGAGTCGGTTCCAGGATTTTTCATCTTTGAGTGAAATCCAGCACACTTGGGGTTGACTGATTGGCGGCGTTCACAGCTTTGAGGCCTTCGGGGGTCACTTGGGTTTCATAACTAACCAAAAATGAATTTTCCTCTCTGATTAAGTGACCTAGCAAAGCAGAGGCCTGCAGGCTGAGAACAGGGATAAGTCACGAGTAGTGAGTAGATTCAGATTGACCAGTGGAAAGTAGCAAATGCAAAATTCGGCACGGGATGTTAGGACATGTCTCTCAAATACAGTGTTTTGCATGTAATATTCTGGAAATAAACCCTTTTATACATGAATACGCCTTGTTTTGAATAACCTTCATAGACGTTTAGTTTGTAAACTGCTGCAGAACGTTTTGTTTACTTTTTCAATTGCTTTCCATGCACATACTGTACAGATTTTTATGTCTAGTTGATCGGTCACCCTGGTTTTCTGTCTCACATCTTTTCATTGGTTGAACTCATTTATTTGTCAAATTTCCAGCAGTTTATGTAGGACTAACACGTCCTGTAAAAAAATTGTGAGATTGTTAAACAATTTCTAATGATTGTATCATTGGTCTTGGAGAATAAAAAGAAAGATTTTGTTAAAAAATTGTTTGCCTTGGCTATATTTTTCACACCATAAGCTAATCCAGACTGTAGGACATTATTATACCAGATGATGAATGACATCCAATACCTTTTTTTTTTTTTTCATTTCACAGAATCCTACCTTCAGAACTTGAGTTCAATAAATGTGATTGTACAGCAGGTGCTTCCTAAGAAAAATGAACAACCACGGGAATGGTCAAGGGAAGTGAAAAAACCTATTTTAACTTCCTTTTACTGAGTGACAGTTATAATAACATAGCCTTGGGCACCACCAGTTTGTATTCTGCAAGTATTACTGCTGTGGAAAGCCCCTGCACGATCAATGAAAAAAGGCAAAGGCTGGGTGCAGACTGCAGTCTTTAGTTCAAGTTGTGTCTCATACATCATTATTAGTGACAGATAGAATAACACCCTCCTGCACGGACAGTTTGGAAAAGCCACACTGGAAAAAATCACCTGAAAAAAGGCAAAGATGTGTTCAGTGCATCACACTGCAGTCATTATTTCAAGCTGTATCTCATGAGACATCATTAGTTCTGGCTGCGCTGCTGGTATTGTCAGCTGACATTTTATAGCTAACAGCTTATTGAATTCTGTGCATTCTGCATATATTGAGGCTCTCTGTTTGGTTTAGAATGGTGTATATAGTTTGCAAGAGCTCTTTATTAGAGCCAGAGGTGCAACAGGTCTGTATTTTACATTAACATTCCTAGTCTGACATGTCAAACCTGAATTGTTGAGGGGGTTTTTAAAAAAATCTTTTTACACATCTCTGATGCCAATCTGAGATCTGCCCCTAAAGGTTGGGGTCTCCTCCACCGCTGAGCGCTTAACTCAGATTCGAATTTGGTAAAATGAGAAGACGGTCATGTTGATATTCGCTGAGTCTGTTTATTGAAGGAGGCTTATCTGGATATGTCTTGCTAATATTGAGTACAGACTCAAATCTCCATAAGATTCTTTAAGATTTCCTGTCACTCTGCCAGACGTTACCATTTATAAGATTTCTGCCAAAGACTTTCAAAACATACCGGTCATGAAATACAAATGTCCCATTGTAAGTCAGGTGATTAATGCAAACTGATTTGTTCCATGTAAAGAATCAGTTAATGCAGTGTGATCTTTAAACACATCACTGACTGTTTGCCCAAAGCTGCACCAAAGGCCCTTTAAACAATCATATCAGTGAACACAAACATCTTAAGGTTCAGCCTGCTTCAGTGTTTAGGTTGGATCACATCAGTAAGAAAATTCAATGGCGTTTTCTAGTACCATGTGCAAATACTTTTGATACATTTATAGTTTGGTTATTTCTCATTGACATGCCAGGGTTTGATGGAAGTTAGGAGTTTTTGTACATGTTCAGGCTGTTTTGTAAAGTAAAATGTCATACATTTTTGTATAGAGCAAATACTGGTTTCAACTTCCCCCACAGAAAAATGTTTTCATTTGTTTGATGTGAAGAATTGTAAGCAGTTGCTATGTTCACAGTGTAACTCCAATTTATATTGTGTATGTTAGTTACTGTGTGACAATATGACACTCAATGAACTGAAAAAACCCCCCAAAAAAACATTTGTCCAGCATCGGCTCTTCATCGTTGTGGTCAACTTCCCCTAATGAAACAGAAGTGTGTATCATTTCTGTGGCTAGAAATACACACATTCATAGGAGTCATGCATCTTCCATGCCAAAAGGTTCTTATTACATCACTAAACCAAAAGTAAATTTTTACTTCATGTTTCCTGTGTTTCACTGCTTTTTTATGGCAGCTGACCTGTAGGCCATGTAGCTGTATACTAAACACATACACATATTAAAATTGTACATTTAAATGTTTTTCGATTGTTATTTGGATAAATAATGTTTCTTAACGGCGGCAAGGGGGCTTAGTGTTTAGCACGTTCGCCTCACACCTCCAACGTTCAAATCTCGCTCCCGCTCACTGTATGTGGAGTTTGTATGTTCTCCCCGTGCTTGGTGTGGTTTCCTCCCACAGTCCAAAAACATGCTTCTAGGTTGATTGGAGTCCCTAAATTGCCTGAGTGAATGTGTGTGTGCCCTGCGATGGGTTGGCACTCCGTCCAGGGTGTATTCTACCTTGACGCCTGATGACGCCTGTGACCCGATAATAGATCGGATAAGCGGTAGACAATGGAATGGAATGGAATGTTTCTTAACACCCTAAAAGTATCTTATCATATCTTATTAAAACCCTCTCTGATAGAGAAACAGTGATAAGCTTCTACACAAAGTTCCTGAGAGACAACTGAAGATCCTGTAAGATCCTAGAAAAGTCTCAGGATTGTCAGTGTCATGCAGTATTATGTAAATTTAGGCTTTCTAGCATTATACTAGTTAAATCATATATTTTCATAAAGAAATATGCTTCCATTTAAATCTTAAATTTATTAATGACACAAATCAATTTTTTATAAATATATAATTTTTGAATAAAATTTTAAGGAGTAACATCACAGACACCAAAGACTTTTTGTGAAAAGGTTGAAAGAGAAACGTTTACATTTAAGAAAGTCTGAGGAAAAAAAGGTTTAGCTTCCCATGTGCTCTTGATCAGTATTTTTGTTTTGACCATGACACACTGGAAATGGTTCAAAAAGACCTTTTTGTGTTATTAAAGATAAATTTTTCTTTTGGGTAACAGCACTGACATAAACTTAAAGTACATGCAGTTTCCATTAACTAATAAAATTTCATTTTAAATCAAATATAAAGTGTTAAACACAGCTTTGCACCAGAACCAATAGCTTACGTTTTTGTTAGGTCACGTGGGGCCGTTGGATTATTTATTTTTTTGCACATTTCTTAAACACAAATTAAATAACATTAATAGAAAAACAGTGCATGGTTTATATTAATGCTGTGTAATATTATATAGTAAGGAAACTGCTTCAGATCAGAAATGGCCTCAGTTCTGCTACTGAGGTCTATAGCACATAGAGTGCACATCCTCTAAAGAGTTATCTAAGAGTTTAATGATGGGATCACGGTGTTAATGGAGTTTGACGTGTCTCTTATATTTCTCACAACTCTGGTGGCTTACATCCAAGACAGCTTTAGGTAGAACAGTTCAGGAGAGCTGGATTGCTGTAAATGACATGACCAGAGGGAGACTTGATGAGGATTTTTGAAAAGATTTCATCACTATCCCTGCACGGGTCATGGCTGTGAGAAGTGAATAAGTCTATGTGATTAATGAATCTGAGTTCTTTCTGCTGTCATGAGCTGCATGATCCAAACCAACAGAACCCCTGTGTTTCTTTCTCATGTCTCTGTCTTCATTTGAGCAAACTCTGATTTACTCGTCATTTCCCATATTTCTGTGCGTGTGATATACGAGGGGCTCCGGTTTCACTGCGTGTCGCGAGGAGGCCTGCTCATTTCTCACAGACTTGAAAAACAACCCGATGGCCCCACAATCGTTTCACAAGCAATCCCAATCCACGAGTTTAATGATGGCACCTTGCCACCGAGAGCGGCCCAGACGCCCGTGCTTTCCATGTGAAAACAGAGCCACTCGGTGTCCCTGCGCTGTCTCAGCCATACACACACAGCCGTGATTTACACCAGCAGCCGAGCGGCCAGTGTCGGTGAAATATTTGCTGCCACCGGGAGGGAGATCCGGACAAATGAAGTGTGAAGCTCCAGGGAGCAGGAGGAGGAGGAGAAGGAGGAGGAGGAGGAGGAGGAGGAGGAGGAGGAGGAGGAGGAGGAGGAGGAGGAGGAGGAGGAGGAGGAGGAGGAGGGTGGCACAGACACTGAATGCGCACAGCACACTGAGAGCTTCACATGAGACTGGAGAAACTTATGAATAGAGAGCAGACTGCCCGTTTGATGAGGAATGAAGAAGTGTGTCTGAAATGACACTGCATTTATGCTTGAGAGAACTGCAAGCCCATGTCTTCTCCTCAATATTAGCTGTTGGCGTTTGGCTCAAAAGAAGTAGCAAGTGAATGAGAGAAAGCAGGTTCTGAGAGACATGGAAAAGCACGCTGATGTGAAAGTTGGTGGAAATTTGTGCGGCCTTGAACAAGTCACAAAGGTGAAACCCACGACATGATGCTCACACCAGCAAGAAATGCTGCCCTCATGTGGCCATCCCTAGTAACGAAAGAAATCTTAAAGTATTCTAAAAAGAAACTAGTACAGAATTCAAATTAGATTCTATCATATCAAATTATGCATATGTGAACACTCAGTAAAACACCAAGTCAATTAAAATTAAACTTCATTGATATCAATCCGGGGGGCCCGGTGGCTTAGTGGTTAGCATGTTTGCGTCACACCTCCAGGGTTGGGGGTTTGATTCCCGCCTCCGCCGTGTGTGTGGAGTTTGCATGTTCTCCCCGTGCCTCGGGGGTTTCCTCCGGGTACTCCGGTTTCCTCCCCCAGTCCAAAGACATGCATAGTAGGTTGATTGGCATCTCTAAATTGTCCATAGTGTGTGATTGCGTGAGTGAATGGGAGTGTGTATGTGTGCCCTGCGATGGGTTGGCACTCCGTCCAGGGTGTATCCTGCCTTGATGCCCAATGACGCCTGAGATAGGCACAGGCTCCCTGTGACCCGAGAATATTTCGGATAAGTGGTAGACAATGAATGAATGAATGATATCAATCCAGTTTGGAAGCATAAGTGAATGTGAATCAGTTTTACCTGCTTTGGTGCAAAATAAAGTGACAACAGGAGCACTAGAGAGGCAACAACAAGACCACCCCAAGAGGGAATAGTTCGCAAATCCTCCTTATCCTTCCTGACTAATTTGTTTCTAGCTCTTTGTTTGTCCTTGTCACGTCTTATACTGCACTACAACAGTTTCAAGGAAAGAATAGAGGAGACACTGAGAGACCTGCTGTTGAATGTGGACAGCTGGACAGGGTCTTAGATGGGCCACCACCCAGCAGCAAGACTGATATTTGCTCCTTTGTGCGAGGAGGATCAGGAGGAACACTACCAGAGCACAAGAAAATGACCTTCACTAGGCTACTGGTGTGCAAATTTCTGACCAAACTGTCAGAAACAGACTCCAGGAGGCTGGCATAAGGGCCAACCATTCTGTAGTGGGACCTGTGGTCACATCCCAGCACCGTGGAGCTTGATTTGCAGAGAGAACCAGAACTAGCAGGTCCGACATTAGGGCACCGTTCTCTTCACGAATGGGAGCAGGTGATAGACGTGACAAACTGAACACATATGACAGATGTGAAAGAGACTGGAGGTGCCATGGGAAAAGTTAGGCTGCCTGCAACATCATCCAACGTGACCGGGTTGGTGGTGGGTCACTAATGGTCTGGGGCGGAATATCCTTGAAGCGTCACACAGACCTTCACAGACATCCAGACATCCAACGCTACCCTGTTGGTAGGTAGCAGGAAAAAATCAGAGTTTAAGCTGGTGCAGTGGGTCCTAAGTTCCTCCTGGTGCATAACAATGCCTGGCCTAGTGTGGCCAGATTGTGTAGGCAGTTTCTGGGTGACAAAGGCAATGGTGCCAATGACTGACCGTCATGTTCCCCAGACATGAACCTGTTTGAGAACCTTTGGGAAGTTATGTATAAGAGCATCCAAAGCCACCAAGTAGCACCACAGACTGTCCAGTAGGTCACTGATGCCCTGATTCAGGTCTAGGAGGAGATGTCACAGGACACCAACCACCATCTTATCTGGAGCATGCCCAGAGGAGTGCAAACAGGCACATGGGGGCCATACAAACTGCTGACTTACATTATGAGTTGCGGTGATGGGAATGTGTCTCAGTCATCATGTACTTTATGAAAAATAATATGAGCCTGCAATCCTGTCATGCCTAATGCTGTGTTAAGATCACTTAGATATCTGTAATTTAGTCAGCTACAGATTCAATGTTCAAATCTAATCGAACCTCATACCTACTAGTGATGAATGTATAAATACTCACAGCTGAGATTTGGTTAGTTTCATTCATATCTGTGCACACTTTCATATCAATATTGCTCCTGTATTGGCATCAGACAGCCAAGTTCCTAAAGGAAATGCTTTTGCTTGTGGCAATAGTTACATCCAGAATCATGAAAAGGATTTCAAAGCCCTATTTTAATAGCATGTTAGCGAGACACATCGCTTCATGACAGTATAAATTCTGCTGTTCTATTTATTTTGTGTTTACAAGCTCAGAACGTGTTTATACTCAATGTCCTCAGAGACTGAATGAAATTTCAGTGTTTAAAAACAAACTGACAAACAAGAAAATATAAGCAGGAACAGATCAGTGCTTTTAACAGATGAGCTATGACTATATTTACGTTTGTCGGACAGCTTATGTGAACTGGTTTCTAAACACTGAGATTCGTTTGAGGAAAGGGAAAGAGTGAGTGATGAAAGAGGCCAGTGGTGTCCTCAGAGCTCTCTTCTTCATGGCAGCCTACCACAGACCTGGCATGGCCCACGGCCAGCGGGCAGACCAGAGGAGCCGACAGCAGAAGGGAGAATGCCAGGCGCATAAACGGAAACCCAGTCATATCCACAAACATTGTTCTGAGTCAGAGAGAGTGGGTGGCAGTGGCCCATGGAAACCATGGCAAGACAGCATTCTGATGCACAAGCAGAAATCTTAATCTGAGCTTTGTGCCATGTATATATGCAATCAGTCTCTCCATGCTGGGTGGTTGGTTTTCGATTCTAGAAATAATGCTCTCCGGATTCAGGGTTTTGGAAGAAGTCAAACTACTATGCGGCGCATTTCGCCTCTGTTGTGGAAGGCTTATGGCTCGGGCCTCAGTGTGCTTTTAAAATATAGACTGATCATCAGGGTGCCATTTTCAAGCAGGGCAACCAGGGAACTGAGCCGTGCTATTAGGTGCTTGGATTCCTGCATGGCCTGGGAAGACACTAGCATCTTAACACCCATCATCTTATTGGTACAAAAAGGCTCCCTGCTTGCAGATCGCAGCACATCATTACTTTCCCCTTTCTCCCAGAAAGAAACTTACATTTGAAAGCAGAGAGAGAAAAAAGATGTGCAAAGCAGAAGAAAGACCCTGTTCTAACACCTCAGTGGAAGCAATGGAGTGCCAAAAGCTAAACAAACACATGTGTCAGAGAGTGACAATTTTACAGAATGTTGGACTCACCCTTTCAATCTGCCATGGTCCACTGCACTCCATGGACCCGCCTGACATCAACACTGGCCCTTTCCTCAAAGCACGTCATGGTACAGCCATGAAAAAGCCATTTCTCAGCTTACAGAGCACATGTGTGATTTAGTGTGAGTTAGTGGAAGGCTTGTTTCGTTTACTTGTGCTGTGTTTTATATACTGTATGAGCGCCATGTTCAAGTGACTCCAGATTCTAAACACAAGTCTGACTTCAGGCATTAATTTGCAATTTGTTAATTTTTGGCTTATCAACAAAAAAAATTTAGATGATAATAGTGAAAATCAACATTATGCTGTACCGGCATCTATGAAGCAAATCTGAAAAGATTTGAATAGAGCATGTTAAAATAAGTGCACTGTCGGATGGAAGGTTAACGTACTGTACATAAAGAAAAGCTATATGCTGCTCCTGAAATTTCCAAAAAGTTAACTTGGCCCAGGACAAAAAGTATTCTTACCAAAGCAAACAATGCTGAACGCCATCACATACACCCTCGGCATGAACACGTCTAATTTTCCACCATAAAAACGTGGAACCGCTCGGATCTTTTCATGAGGTGCAGACGGACAGCACTGAAGTCTAAATCGGGATCTGACCAATCTATACCCACAATTACCCTGCTGTTTGAAATAGGGACGAGCTGAAACATTTGGTATTATTTAGTGTGTAGGCAATGTCAGTGATGCACAACCAGTTCTCAGTAACAAATCCAACAAGATCTCAGAAGATATTACTGCACTGCGCTGCTCAAATCCAGCTCTGTGTATTAACCTATAATTATAAGGATGAAGCAAGCGCCTGTTTTTGAAAAACCTTAACTGAACTGCAGGTTCTCTCGATCAAGGACCGACTTGACTGTCCAAAAAGCCTCTGATGTCGGGGACTTGAGCCTGCTTGTGGTGAACTAGCATGCCTCGTGCAAGGCCCTTTGGCACTGTCTGTGGCTCCGGCTCTGCTTTACATTACCATGCATGTGGATTGGTTTTAGAGCTATGAAAATGTAATTGCCACTTCGGTATAAGTTAAATCATGTGGGAAGTGAGAACTGCTAGTCAGTGGCCTCTTTCATTTTCACACCATGCAAGCTGGGGGAGAAGCTCTATAATAAATACAGATGGCTAGGGATTCACGGTAAGGAGAAAACAATGCTTATCGTTATCTCACAACACCCAAGAGACTCTGCTCTAGTGAGCAAGGAGCGGTATAGACTTGTTCATCAGTTCATTTCTACTGGAAAACCTGGAAGGTGCTGGCTAGAGTCATTTGAATTTTGAAGCCATAAAGTCACACAGTGATGTATTTGGACACAGCACCATTAAACAATATGACAAACTCCACTCATGATAATCATGCTGTGGTATAAATATCTGCAGCTGCTTTAACATTTAAACAAAATCAATTTATGGAGCCAACTAATCATGGATATGGTAATGAAAGCTTTCTCTTATAAACAAATATTTAAACAATATCACATGAGCAAAAATATCAACATGGCTGTGATTGAGCTTTCATGGAATATATATATATATATATATATATAAAAACAACAACAACAAAGAAATACAATTAAAAAAACTCATTTTTGGCATCATCTTATTTCATGCTGCAAGATGAAAGTGGATTATTTTAGATTTTTAGAAACAACAACACCCCAAATGGTCATACATTTAAAAAAAAAAAAAAACATCACATAATGTTAGGACTTACTGGCTGGGGCTGATTTCTTTCTAGTCCAAACTGTAGCTTCATACAGTTCATCAGTGACAGCATGTCAAATGCTTAGACTTGGAAAGGTTTTGTGTTCAATGAGGAAAATCTATTTGATGCAGCTTCACGAAAACATCCATAATACATCATCAGCAGTGAGTGAGAAAGTGTATGTGAGGTGTAAGGTGTAAACTAGAAGTATTCCACTGATGTACTAATTACACAATGGAACAAATGGCCAAGCTGTATGTTTTGTGTGTATTGAATGAAAAAGCTCATAACTTTTTCAATGCTCCCATGCAATAATTTGACGATTCATTAAGCATGAAGCTGGAAATCTCCCATGATAAGAATGATGAAAGTTAAAGTAAAAATAGTGTTACAGAGAGCAACAGTTTGTCTAGTAATGACTCACTAATTGTAGCTTTATTTCAAAACATACATCGATCTATAACAACTGGAATATTTTTGGAAATCGCCAGCTGCCTATTTTGCAAAAGCACTCTGAGCAGATATTGGTGAATGGATCCACCCCATGAACCCCAAACCCCACCCCCCTTTCACACAGTCTGTTGTAAGTGCCCACACATACATTTCTGTTAGCTACATTTAACATTTATTTACCCAATTTGTATTAAATACAGATCTGCATTATTTGCATATTAAAATGAGCATACTATCGCATTATATGGGTTCTTAGCATGCTAGCTAATGTCTGGTGTTTAGCTCTGGCTTACTGTTTTTCGTTGATGCTTTCATGTTCCTTGGTTTAAAGTGACAGATGTAATTTCTTAATTTTTTAGTGCATTTTTGTCACTCCTTTTGTACTTTTATTATAATAGTTTAAGTATTTGTGAAAATAAAAAAAGGAAGGTTTGTGTATTTGGTCTTACCTTGAGTTAGTAAACTGAAGCAGTATTTTTTCACCAGAGTTTTGGTGAGAATACATCCAGATGAGTATAACTTGAGTAAGGAATTTTTGCATGGTACCCCTTCTACTGCTTCTGGTTCCAGGACAGTCCCTAACATATACTAATATTGAATAGAAAAAACACATCAAATGCACCACAGTATGTACCAAGTGTCTCTTTTCATTGTGTTCTATCGAGAGCCTAAAGGGACAAGATGATGTGTGTGGTGTAACAAACTGAATGTCTAGACCCATGTGCTCAAGGCAAGACATTTTATCATCCTGAATGCCACAAAGCTTGCTTAAGTAATCAAGGAAGGAGTGAGGTGCATGTTTGACAGCCCCCGGCACCACCAGTGGCCAAATAAAGATTGCAGACATATCTACAGATGGTTTGAATTTCCAGTGAAAGAAACACACTGGACAGACCTGAGCTGGTGAAAGGGCTTCCTCCACAGGAAGTGCAATAATTAAAGCCCAGGAGGCCACGGAGCCCCAGGCCATTGCAGTCGTAGCTGTGCTACACCTCTCCAGTTTCATGCAGAACTCCACCAGTGTGATCTCCAAACACATATTACACTGCAGCATGTGTTATTCTCCTGTCAAACCCAAAAGTCTGACATGGAGAGCAGGCAATCTGATGGTGTGACAGGGAATTTTCATACACACTGTTTCCCTGAGGACAGGTACAGGTTATTTTTGTCAAAACTTTTTTTGCTTACTTATTAAATTAAGTTACATTTGCTTAAATTATTGATTAAGCAGCAATATATGTTCATGCATACTGTATAATGGAAACTGTTGAAGTCCATGAGAACAAAATGTATTGCTATTAATCTTCTTGCAAGTGCAGGATTTATACTTGAACTGAGTGTTTAATGGATTCTTCACATTGCACTATATTATGTTTTATGCATGTAATACAGGATGTCCCAAAAGTCTCCATTCATGTCTATGTTACCTTCTAGCTCTACTGTTTAATAATGCTGTCATAGATATGGCATAGTGGACTGGAGTTGTCCTTAACCATTACATGACAATATGTATGCCCCCCTCTCTCTCCTCTCTCTACACATAAGCTATTCCTGAGATACCAGTGATCATGACCCCTTCAGCTCCACAGACCCGCTTGATTCATCATGCGCTGCTTCTGTTTGGAGTATATTATCATCACTTGATAAGCGCTTACTGCTGCTGAGGATGAACCCACATGGACAGATTAAAGATACATGACATTACTGTAAATACTAACACTTGAACTATGAAGATGGCTTTGGACTGCAATTGATATAAACAGATTTGCTACAATGGCTTAAAACTACAGTTGCTTTATTAGCAAAACTGCCATGAACATGAAGTCTCTATCACTGACCAGTTGATAACATTAAGAAAATAGACTTCATGTTAAAACTATAATGAATTTCTAGGTTGCACAATCACACTTTTTGACCATATAGTACACAGTTACAGAAGGGAATTAATTATAATCGCACTGTCCTTTGTCACCCAGATAAGGATGAGTTCCCTTTTTGAGTCAAGATCTCTTAAGGTTTCTTCCTAATATCATCTCAGGGAGTTTTACTCACAACCATCCTTACTCTTGCTTTTTACGGAGAAATTGATACACCGATCAGCCATAACATTATGAGCAGTGACAGGTGACGTGAATAACACTGATTATCTCCTCATCATGGCACCTGTTAGTGGGTGGGATATATTAGGCAATAAGTGAACTTTTTGATGTGTTAGAAGCAGGAAAAATTTGCAAGAGTAAGGATTTCGGCGAGTTTGACAAATTGTGATGGCTAGACAACTGGATCAGAGTATCTACAAAACTGCAGCTTTTGTGGGGTGTTCCCGGTCTGCAGTGGTCAGTATCTATCAAAAGTATCCCTTAAGTCCTGTAAACATCCTATTAGTCCTGTAAGTTACGAGGTAGGACCCATGGAGGCCCCAGGATACACCCTGGATGGAGTGCCAACCCATCGCAGGGCACACACACTCTCTCATTCACTCACGCAATCACACACTACGGACAATTTAGAGATGCCAATCAACCTACAAGGCATGTCTTTGGACTGGGGGAGGACACTGAAGTACCTGGAGGAAACCCCCGAGGCACGGGGAGAACATGCAAACTCCACACACACATGATGGAGGTGGGAATCGAACCCCCAACCCTGGAGGTGTGAGGCAAACGTGCTAGCCACCAAGCCACCGTGCCCCTCCCCCTATGTAAATTCATGCATTAAAAAATAATATCTCGACTTTATAT
Organism: Hemibagrus guttatus; assembly: GCA_033459395.1. Taxonomy (NCBI): domain Eukaryota; kingdom Metazoa; phylum Chordata; class Actinopteri; order Siluriformes; family Bagridae; genus Hemibagrus; species Hemibagrus guttatus. Next base: position 16,773,445 of record JAUCMX010000008.1, on the reverse strand, counting down.
ATTTTCTTAAAGCTGCTTTAAGACAATGTCCATTGTCATAAAATAAAATTGAATTGAATTGAATAGAACCCATAGAGGAAATGAACACTTTCTTTACAAAATGTAACTCTATTCACAAAACATCCCCTACATGATGGAGTCATCTATCTCACTCATGGTGTAATCATATTAACACTACAATCTGGTGTTATGTAATGCATTTAATTGCACTTGATCTAAATGATCTTTGTGCTGTATCTTTTCCTGGTACTCTAAGAACAAAAATGACCACATAAGTATGTTTGTATGAAACATTTCAGAAGATGCGTTTGGAGACTTTTGGGACACTCTGTGTAATAAAGTTTATAATGCAAAACATCATTATTTAAACAAAAAAATAAATTTATTTGCCATTAGAAGAGATTCCAGTACAACACTGTGGCATATAACAGGACAGAAATATGCAAGATCTATCTAAAAGTTCATAAACAAATCATTTGGGACATTGTACAGGAACAGGAAAGTTATATCATTATTAATTAGATTGCTGATAATTATACAACCATGTCAATGGTTCAATATTTTAGCTGACTCACATGCACTCTATGGCTTAGTTGAATGAAATGACGCAAAACTGATACCTTTGCGTCATTGCACAACTTTTTTTTATTTATTGTTATAATGTTATAATGGTTAAACTGACCACTCCATTTCTTTGTTTCCTCATGCAAACTTCTACGAGTGATAATAAATATTGTGTACTTTTTTTCTTCTCTTCTACGGCTTCACCACAAGATGGCGCTGTTTGCTTAAGAAAAATACACGTCCTCTCTAATCTTCTCAAGAAGTGCAGGGAATCAATATGTTCGTGTTTACTAAAATCCAGTCTCAAAATCCAACACTTCCTGAACATGAAATGTCAGCACATACACTTCATCTATAAACAAATAGCAGTTTTATAATAAAATAAATCAGGTTTACACCAAAGGACATGTTACATGTGAAGCATATTAACAGGTTCACAAAATACATAAGGAACCAAACTGCACCAAAATAAAACTCTTGATCAAAGATAATGACATACATGTAATAGATTCAGTGCAGAATTAAATTGCATAGCATTCAGTTGTGCATATTTGAACTGGATTCTGGAGAATACTGCAGGTTTATTTAACTCTGGTGAATGGATTGTGTAAAGTAGTATAATGGAGTGGAAGGAAATGACACAGGCTGCCTTGTGCATTTCAACAGAATGAAGGCTGCAGAGATATTGCAGAGAACTATTTTAGTGGCACAGTCTTTTCTCGAGCCCATTACAGAGTTGCTGATTAGACAGATTCGTGCCATTTGCACCCAGGGAGCAAAACAGCATCGGCATGTAAAATGTACACAGGCAGCATCAGACCAGGCAACAGTCTATCTAGGGCACTTATAGGACTGATCCAATATGGCGTCCTCAAGGCAACACACAATAAGGCTGCAAACTCAAAAATTCCCCCTGAAAAAATTGTTAGTCATGTATTATTTATCAAATGTATTAAACACATTCTTCAGAGAAAGGCATCAACTCTCAGTGTAGTTATGTCAGTAAAAATGAGCTACTTTCTTGAACTGCTGTAGGTTTCATTTGCCCAGACGTCGGGCTACATCCTGGTAAGCCAGTTCGATCTCTCTGTCCGCTGCACATGTGTTGGTGAACTCGTCCCGTGCGTAGGCATTCTGTAGGTAGCGCCACACTCCAGTGTACTCTGATGGTATCTCAAAGTTACGGTATTTTTTAGAAACAACCTTGAAATAAGAATGTCTTCATTGGAAAATCTCCAGTGGATTTTTGAAAATATATATAAAATGTAGATTTTGAAATCATAGGCCTTACCTTGACAACATGAAGTTTAGGGAGCAGGTTGCAGTCTGCTAGTGTTAATTCATTGCCATCAAGGTATTTACGAGTTGAGCACTTCTCCTCCTCCATGCTATCTGCATCGATCTCCTCAGGCAGAAGAGTGTTAAGGAAGTCGTCTAGTTTCTTCAGAGCCTTCAGTAACCCTCGTTGTAGACCTGCAGGGTGAAAAGATGTGTGTTGGTCCAGGGGGGATTACCAGAACATATTACTATAGTAATATGTTACTATAGTAATATTCTATATTAATATGTACATTAAGTAATATGTTACTATAGTAATATTCTATATTAATATGTACATTAAGTAATATGTTACTATAGTAATATATTACTATAGTAATACCATTACTATAAAATGTGATACTCACTTGTGTTAGCCTCGGGGTTTGTGTTCTTTATATATGCAGAGAACTTAGCAAAGATGTCATTTCCTGCTGTATTTGATTCCCTGTTTTTTGTTGCTAGTTTTGGGTACCTTGAGAGAAAAGAGGCAATAAGGTTGAACTTGCACAGGCAGGAGAACACACACAAAAAAAACAAAGAAACCTATTCTAAGTACACACTTCGGAGGCGCCAGCATTTCCTCTAGGTACTCCTCAATCTTGTTGACATCAGTCCGCACCTCTCCGTTGAAGGTGAGAAAAGGCGGGTGTGTTCCAGGCGCCAGATTATGTAGATCTGGTGGTTTCCTGAGGAGCAATGCCAGACAACAGATTAGACAAGAATACTAAGACATTAAACCAAAATATACCCATGTTGATGAGCATATTATTACCTTTTCAGATCAACAGTGGTGACATTAAATACCACCCCTTTCAGCCATAGGATCATAAAGAGTCTTTGCGAGAAGGGACAGTTCCCAATGCTTTCCCCATCACTGCCTGCCTGAATAAAAAAAAAACATTTTCTTAATAATAATAATAATAATAATAATAATAATAATAATAATAATAATCTCTAATCATTCTACTAATCAGACAGCAGCTAATGTCAAAAGAGAGCAATCATTTGTTGAGCAAAAATGAATCAGAAAGATGTCCTTGTGCTTATTCTAGGAGTCTTAAACACAAATGGGCTTGGTCATACTTAATATTCTTTCACTGCACTTAGTACCGTTTGACATTATAGTATACAGGTGAAGAAGTCTAATGATGCATAATCACGCTCTCCAGTGTCACCCACAGAATAAAGGAGTTCCCTCTCTGAGCCTGATTTCTCTCAAGCCATCTCAGGGAGGCTTTTCTCGTCACTCAGGTGGTGGTAGCATCAGGATCTAAATTAACATCAGTTTCTGTAAAACTGCTTTGGGTCTATTATTAAAGGTCAAACTGATTAAATTGAGCTGAACTGAAATACATATATTCATAACATCATATATTAATGGAAAAAACAGCATGAAGTGGTTTGGTAAGGTATTGATCCACCCCAAGCCACCATAACATCTCTACCAAGCACCTTGGCATAGATCCTACAAATCTCTGGAGCTGTACTGGAGGAATGAACACCATTAATCCAAAATTCCTTAAGTAGTGTTTTGATGATAATGGTGGAGAGTACTGTCTACCAAAGTCCTGGAAGACATCCACTCCCATTAGGATAAAAATCAGCTTTATGACAGATCAGTTAAAGACTCACAGAGCTGCTGCCACCATCTTGGCAGCATCATAGGATAATCAGTCAGATTAACTTTGTATTGATTTGCAGTGACCCTAACCTTTAAGAGGATAAACTACTATGCCAGCAAAATGTGTCTTCAAAGTAGCAAAGCATTTTCCTTTCATTTGTTCCCCATTTGTTTAGACTGGCTCACTTGTTACATGCTATTATTAATGTATTTCTGACATTTAACAAAGTCATTAAACATCATAATTAATTCCTTCATTACTTTTCCAACCTGTTGTGTGGAAACATTGCCACTCTTCAGAACTATTGAGGGCCATTTATAAAGCCTCGTGAAAAAAACATGAGTGTGAACCAAAAACAAAACAACTCAGAATGTGAGTCAGTGTCATGGGTCCAGACTCAAGATTATTACACACTTGAGTGGCATGTGCAGTTGCATGAATCAGGTGGGGCCTTTTGTCCAACAGTTAATCCTGATATCAAGTCAATTATATGAACCAAACAAGGGAGCAATCACAATCCATATCTGAAATTAAGCACTCACGCTATCCAATAGCAGCATTGAACTGGCCCGGAAAACTGAGCCAGTCACAGTATCCCGACTGGAGCTGAATTATTGATGGAAATTCCATTACCTGCCTCATTAGCCCTCGGCCCAAAGGGTTCGAGTCTGACTTGTCAACAGAACCTTGAGCTTGACTTCATCCTAACCTCATTCAATTGATTCTGTTTTATCACCTCTTCACTACAGGTTCAAATGTTGAGCGCTTAGATTTCAAAGGGCTACAGCAGGGATTCAAAGTTCCTTCATTTGACTATTCTACAAAAATCTATAAAAATCGCATTGATTTAATGTAATAAACTCATTAAGTTGGATATTCATATAAGACCTGTGCATATACATTATGTCCACTTTGCCCTCTTTAATACACTAAGACAATGGGCTGTATGGGATTTTTCCAGTTGTTGTACAGTAGATTGACAGTGTGACTGAATAATTCTGCAATTTAACACATATTTGCTATATAGGTGCTAATAAACTAAGGAACGGAGCAATCACAAAAAAATATTAACATAACTTACTTCAACTGATTATGCAACTGACCTGATCTTTCATCAGATACTGCAAGAGTCACATCATAATAGCTCCGTCTTTAACTATCACAGTGTTCTCTGTGCTCAAGCCACAAACACTAGCACTGATCTGATTTAGCCTAGCATAGCACTCCCACTGAGGAATTAGAGCGTTGCAGTGTTGATAGGAAGGCAGAAATAATTCAGGAGGGAGTATGCCTCCTGGGCAGAGAGAGTACTATTGAGACACCTGTCCATTTCAGCTCAGCACTTCAGGACTTTTGCTTCACTGACCAAGTGATGCTGACAAAACACTAACACACAGACCTAAGCAATAGCACATGTCCAAACAATGTAAAAAATATTTAATCCAAAGAGCATGCAAAGAGCTTTCTCATGATAGCTAAAGTGAAATGAATAAAGGTTGATACTACCATGCAATGCACTCTTACCTTTACAAACAACTCAATGTCAGGATCCTTATCCTCTTCATTTGAAGAGACCAAGTCGGTCATTTTGACTCTATTAATGTTTCCTCACCCAACTGTGCCACAGAGCTCAGGCTGGGATGGATGGCGGAAGCAGGAAAAAGCTTGCTCACCAAAGAATCTCCCTTACTGTCCCTACTGTACCTTCAGCTGGCTGTAGTGATGGTCCTGTTCATGTAACAAGTGCATGAGGTGTAGCCTTGTTTTGATTTGGCCCCTGGGCCCAGCTGTCAGGGGTACAGCATGCTCTCACTGTCACACTCAGGCCAAAAATAGCCAGCAAAGAGGAGAGGGAGGAGCTCCGAAAGTCTGCTCCTGTGTCACCTACACTCCCTCCACACACACTCTCACTCTCTTGCCTTCATGTCCTGCCAGCAATCAATCACTTTTCAGCATCTCATGTATTTAAAAAAAAAAACAGGAAGTGAATGAGTCACCCTGGAAGAAGAGGAAAGAGATGTCCTACTTCAGTGTGAAAATCCAGATGACGTGTTCAAGATCCAGGAGGATGAGTAATGCTTAAGCACTAAAAGATGTGATATATCAGTAAAAGCAAAAATAATTGTGATTAAAAGAGAATCCTGCTACAACCAATACAATATGGCCATATAATTAGATACAGTGAAAGCTTATCTGATAAACAGCTTGAAGAATCCAGTACTGTCCTCCATAAACAGTACATCTATGCTGCAAACTGTGAGCTCAAAGGTGAGATTCTGATCTCCTGAATATAAAGTATGAAAGAAAAGTAAATAAATAAATAAATAAATAAAACTGATAAGTAGTTATTGTGAAAAAGGCAACCTGTAGGAAAGTACAGCATATGCTAATCACAGTGAGTCAGAGATGGGCTGTAGCCTGGGGTGGAGAAGGGAGCTGGACATTCCACTTGCTAAATATAGATGCTTGCTTAACTGCTAACTCACACCAAACCCCACACACACACACACACACACACACACACACACCCTGAACTCCCACCTAAGGCTTAGGTGTATACTCCATTCAGATGAATTAAAAACACATGACACAAAAGGTTTACTGTTTGTTACTACGTAAACAATAACCTAACTATTGCATGATTGATCATTGTGTTTAATAAGTAGCAATAGCACAATCATTTCTGAAGGAGACTTTATTACGGGGAAGACAGTCCACTTAAACTGATCAGAGCTGCAACATCATCCACATACACATGCAAATCAATTTACAAATCACAACAAATTGAAAGAAACATGAAATGTTTCTCGGCACTCGTTCTTTTAAAGATTTTCTTGACAAAAGATAATTCCAGGAACTCTAATGTGTGTGATTTACACATCATTGAGAGCCACATTACTGTATATACACATACATATTAGAGAGTGACCTCTAGTGGCTCAGTTGGAGCCACATTACAAAGCTGTCAATATATTACTGCTTTACATCCAGCAACCATCTAGCTGCCTTAAGAAAATCTATCAATATCATGGTCAATATCAATATCATGGTTTAAACAAACAAACACACACAGCTCTGCAAAACTCAACATCCCTGACAATCTTTTGCTTGCATAGTTACACAGTACTTGTACCTTAGAGGAAGACTTCCAAGAAAATAGTGAACCAGCCCTTAAACCCGTCTCACCATAAACACAAACATCTGAGTGCAAGAAACTCACATTTTCACAAAAAAAAATTTAATGACCACTAAAAGCATATTATTCTCAATTTTCAAATCACTGAACAGCCTTTACTATACTTGTACACTACCAGAATAGAAAAATAGAATATCTAAATATATAGATCAATATTCACTTAGGAAGCAGAAGAAATGAACATTCATATGCCCTTAAGAAAGCATAAAACACAAGGAAATAAATATACAGTGTGCAGAACTAAGTAACTTAATTGCTTCAGTTGCTGGCACTATGCTGGAGATCATGAAAATCCCTCAAACCTCTGAAGCAAAGAAAAATATATTCTATATTCTCAGTGCATTTCCAAGAAGTCATTAAAGTGAATGAACTTTGCACTTGGCAAACACAGCATACCTGATAACACCAATGCCATATAGTTTAATTTATAGTTTTGTGGTATGTGCCCCAAAATATTTGCTTTAAAAATAATGGCAGTATTATGCTATGCCTTTATACATTATACACGACCTGACGTCTGCAAATATTGAAAAATAAAAAATACCCTCCCACACACATATTACCCTCACTGCATCGAGTCCTCATCTTAATATAATATGTGAATATAATTTGTTGCTTCAGTATATACCTAGCCTAGAAAAAACCCCAGGTAAGCTGGAATTTATAGGAGCTTTATTGAAAACTATGTTGCGTGTTTAAGCTGTTATGTAAATAAATAGCAACCATATTATTTGAATAGCTATATGTGACAATTACCAAATTTTCGCTACAGAGGCAAAGCCCCTTTCTATGATAATTTCTCTTTTTTTGTTTGTACTTTTATTTTTTTGGGGGGTAAGCATGTTGATGTTCTTAAACCAACCCTAAAATTGCCACTCTCATTCAAGCAAAGGTTCGTCGTCGTCCTCCTCCAGCTCCAATCGTGCAAACGGCCGTGACGAGGAATGCTCCCTGTTCTTTAGTAGTCTGAAGAGGAGGGTAATGGTGGTGAGAACTATGAAGGCACCGATGACGATGCCTATGACGGCTGCCAGGTCTGAGCACTTCTCTCTGAGCAGCACACAGCGCACGTTGTTGTAGCTGCCGTTATTAGGCATCTCAGGGATCCCCAAGAGGTTGCACATGAGCGGGTACAGATCCACGCTGTTAATGCTTTTCATCCGGTAGCCTTTCCGAAAGTCAGGGCCCTGGGCTGCTAGGAAGGGGTGCATGCTGCTCAGAGAGTTATCATAGCCATGATCACCCACTGTGGAACAAAACAGTACAAAATTTCTGCTAAAATAGCTCACGGGACATTTTAAACAGCTCTGCAAGCATACATCTGATAATTCTAAATAGATACCACTTACATCGTGGGAGGTCGCCATGCTGGACAATTGTCCAACCTTCATCAGCTATGAGGATGATGGGCTGAATGCGTTTGTTGTTTCTGTAGTGCAGCCGGTCAGGTATTGCAGCTTTCATGTAAACCTTCATGTGTGCATGGCAGTTGCTAAGATTTTTATACAGATCTGAGGAATCTGTTAAAAAAAAAAAAAAAAAAAAATTTATCACAAGTAAAATTTCACCTAAATACACTGAGATTACACTGTAACCAAGGTGCCAACATTTCTAACAAGAAAAACAGAACCTCCATACTAATCACATGTATGCATATTATAATACTTAACTGTCATCTGTACAAAAATGTTTGGAACTAGTTGAGGGTATAAGTTTTAATTGACTGTAAAAGCACATGACTAAGTGTGTTTATTATAAAACGTTAGACCAAAAATCCTGTTTTTTTTTTTTTTTTACATTTATTTCACTGAAAATACATGTTTTTTTAAAAATTATTATTATTGAACAAATCTATTCATTAACACAGCAATCCTAACACACACCTAGATTTAAAAAAAAAAAGAAAAAAAAAAAAGAGCACTAATGAGTTTCATATCCGCTCTCTTTTCCCCTTCAGTGAATATTTGTGATTGCTGGTTTAGCTGAAAAGCAGAAACGTGAATTTTAGAGGTGTCTCCTATGTGGCTTTACACAGAGAGCAAAAACTGTAATCCTGTAACATAATTGATGTTGGCACCTCTAGTGGGATTCTAAACAATCAGTTGGTAATTACTAGGGTGGACACAGCACAGAGAGTAGCACACATATTTAAAGGTAAATACCCACCATTGATTGGTATGATGGCAGCCACTGGAGTGGTGTCCACTAAAACATAGCTATTCCGATCGACACAGTCATCAAGCTTAATCAGTCGGTCCTGGGAGCACTGCACCATACCATGATCACTAGTAATAATCACATTAATTTTCCCCAATAGTCCTGTTTGGTTGAGATGGTCCATCAGAAACCCCACATGGTCATCTACTTCCTTCAGTGCCTTCGCCATCATTGTGGTGTTGTCTGGTCCATAGATGTGTCCAGTAAAATCTGGTTCTTCCCAGTACAGAACAGCAAACTTGACCAAACTGTCTTCAGTGAGCCATTTTGTCAAGTTGTCCAGTCTTTCATTAAATCTAACCTTTGGGTTATATTTTAAAAAATATGTTGGGGTACGGTTTTGAATCATCACGTCTGTTCCTGGCCACATTGCAGCTGCAGATTTATAATTCTTGTTCTGCACAGACAACCAGATTGGTGTTGCTTCGTTCCACCAGAATGGATCGCTAGAATTAGCAATAGTAAAATTTTTTCTTGTCTCAGAATCATACATGCGACTTGCCAGAATTCCATGACTTTCCGCATACAGTCCAGTGGCAAGACTGTAATGATTAGGAAAGGTTTTAGTAGTAAAGACATTAATAAGCTGATTAATAAGAACACCATCAGAGAAGAATTTCTGTAGATTAGGTAATGGGTATTGTTCCAGATAGTCTGCCCGGAAACCATCAAACGATATAAGCAGTAGTGGAGTCACATCTTTTGCATCACCTTTCTGTTCATTGCTGGTTGCGTTCAGGGTGATGACCGATTCATAACATGCTGCTAGAACACACAGAAGAGCCTGGAGATGCATCCTTTCAGCAGAAATGAAGTGTGAACTACTGCGAGAGAGAAAGAGTGCATCAACTCACATGTTTGATGGAATTTGTTTCACTTTTAGGTTTATACTGTGATTTTGAAAGAACACGCAAACAGTTTCCTACTGGGAATCCTTAGAAGGTAAACAAAAGACATTTGATCATGTGGTCTAGATAGCTCACTACAATAGTTTATGAATGACATGTGAATTGAACAGCTTCCTCCTTTGGTGCTATATTGCTAAACTAGCTGACTTGGCCTACAAATACACAATAACCAGCTACACCCCAAGTTATTTTTGTAACAAATAGGCAATAGTGTTAGTCATAGCTAGGGCAAAATTCGAGAAGAATGCCAGTGTATTAACTTATGCTAAAATGAGTGACAAAGATTTCTAAGCTTAGTGGCATTTAAAGGAATTTAACACAGCTAGCTAACCGCGTGTGAAAACCGTTTAATTAGATAACGACAGGAAGTAATAGAGAACAATAGCTGTGCTGCACTTATGGCTGCACTCAGCTGAGCTACAGCTTTACACTGCAGTACATCTCAATACATTACATTCACGCCACATACCAGTGAAGCAGAATCCAGTCCACGCACACAGCTATTCAAAGAGCCCAAGCAAGTTTCCTCCAACCGATCAGATACAAGTTAAAAAATATGATTTGTTTTATCATGCTGAAGATTGGCGAATATATTCAGCCATGGTAAGTCAGCCAGAACGCTACGTATTTTACAGAAACAAACGAGCAACTCGCCAAGGTTTATTGTGTTGTATTACCGGTTTTCTCACTTCCTAGAAGTGCTCCTCTTGTGACAGACTGCTCCATCAGCCAATAGAAGGCTTGAGTTCTGCAGTGGTCCCGCCCCTCAACAACTGCAGGCGCTCCACTTACTGAGAAACATGTTAGAGACTGATAAACCCCAATTTGGAATAGAAAATAAAATGATAAAAAATCATACCATACATATGTTTTATGATAATGTTTACTATTTATTATTATAAAAACGTTATTATTATTATTATTATTATTATTATTATTATTATTATTGTTGTTGTTGTTTTTTTATTATAATGATGATGGGGTGGTGGTAATTATAATAATAATAATAATAATAATAATAATAATAATAATAATAATAATAATAATAATAATTTTTAATTTTTATTATTATTATTATTATTATTATTATTATTATTATTATTATGTGCAAGTAATAAAAAACACCATTTGTCCTTTGTTTGTCCGGTTTTAAAATTAATTAATTTCATTTCATTTCATTCATAAAGCAGGAAGTGCTTTTATCCAGATCAGCGTGAATCCGGACTCTAGGGGTGAAGTGGGAATACATCCTGGCTGGATGTGGTGATTCACATCTGGAACTAATTTCTTATACACCTCCTATGTGGGAGAAAGTGGAAAATCATTTGTAAGTCTGTACAGACAGTAACCTGTACTCAAATTACGAATCTGGAGCATCACCGCTCTGTCCTTATCATGAATATACACTGATCAAACATAAAATTATGAGCACTGACATGTGAAGTGAATAACACTGAACATGGCACCTGTTAGTGAGTGGGATATATTTGGCAGCAAGTAAACATTTTGTCCTCAAAATTGATGTGTTGGAAGCAGGAAAAATGGGCAAGCGTAAGACTTTGAGCGAGTTTGACCAGGGCCAAATTGTGATGGCTAGACGACTGGATCAGAGCATCTCCAAAACTGCAGCTCTTGTGGTGTGTTCCCGGTCTGCAGTGGTCAGTATCTATCAAAAGTATCCCTCAAGTCCTGTAAGTCCTTTAAGACCTGTAAGTTGTGAGATGGGGCCCATGGAGGCCAGATCCCACAGCACACCTTCAGGGATCTAGTGGAATCCATGCCTGGAAGGGTCAGTGCTGTATTGGCAGCAAAAGGGGAACCAACACAATATTAGGCCGGTAGTCATAATGTTATGCCTGATCGGTGTATAAGGCGAAACAGTTTAAACAGTCTATTGATCCTATGACAGTGTCATGATGTGTAGGCATGTAAATTGTGATTTACTGCAGAATTTAGGCAATGGAAATAAGTGTGTTTAGCTTATTAATGGATTCCCATTGCTGGTTTTCTGCTAAGATTTTCTGCAGCTCCTGTGAGTTAAACCTTTATGCTTGAATTCTAGCCTATTTACTTGCATTATTTCACAACCTAAAATTTGCTTCCACCCACCCGTTTGGCGCGCACTTCGCCGTGTGTGTGTGTGTGTGTGTGTGTGTAAAGACCCCCACCCGTATGTTTGAGTCTCTCACTCTGGCGGCTGCGGGGGGACTGATCAGTCACGCAGTCTGAGAAAGCGCACACCAAGACATGAGGTAGGTGTTATTTTTCTTGCACGCATAACAGATCCCTGTGTGGGTGCAGTGTACGCGCTACTGCATTATAGCTGCAGTAAGTGCACAGCCTCTGGTAATTGCATTCGATGCAGGCTGTGCTGAAGAGATGGCGCATTCAGAGTCCCTAAGGTTACAGCAGTGGCGTCGATAGTTATTGAGGGTGTTTGCGTGTGCATGCATGTGTGAGCTTAACCTGCAAATGTGTGGATCATACACACCTTGTTTTGATTCAGATCCATTGTAATGTTGCTAGGAATGATCATTTGATATTTGGACATTCATAGTATAGAACACTTGTAGGCCTGTGTATATGGGGGTGTTTCTGTATCTTGGTGGGGACCAGAGATACCTACAGGTTTAGGAATATCTGACAGTTATGACCTCGTGGTTCTCGGAGGTTAAATAAAATAAAATGAAATAAGTAAGTTTTCTTTTCATTTTCATTTTTTCCATTTTGGTACCTGCGGTTATGGTTATGGTGTACATGCATCATTAATAAACTGCATTAATCATTTATTAAATGTTCTTACAAGGATAGTATAACTATCTTGTGCCATGTCTTGAGCATTTTCATACAATGTGTGTATAAATGTAATATTTCATAATTATTCTTTCAATTATAATTCCAGCTTGCAAGTGACTAAATACAAATATACAGTGCTAAGGTACTGTACACATTACTGTTATAGTCTAGTTTTAAATGTGCTCAGATACAAGAGCAGTTCAGCTCATGTCAAGTAACGGTGAGGACAAAAAATCTAGTATAATCATCTTTGAGGTTATTTCCCAAAATAGACACACAGAGACACGCAGAAAGTACATGGATAGACTAGCTATTCAGTCATTTGATAGTGTACTTTAGATCCAGTTTATGCTAGGCCATCAGCACAGATATGTTAAGAGATATAAATTCATATGTATATCTCCTAAGTGTCACCATGCTGCTGGTTACAGTCTACAGTAAACGACTTTAAGCTGTGGGGCTTATGGCAGCTGTCTTGACTCAATTTACCAAATCACACAATATCTTATTTAATAAATGTAATCAATAAAACAGTCTCTATATGCTATGGCTCTTGTGTCAGTTATCACATATAGTTTCTTTTCTGTATTTGCAATATCAGTTTATTAAAATTAAATATTTTAGTTGATAAAAAGTATGGATACACTATATTTATATAATTATAATTTTTAAAATTCATTTTAAAAGTCTTTTATGTTAGGACTTCCTAACATTATTCCTTATTATTCAGTGTTCTTATCTAGCTTCATGTGACAGACACCAAAGCATTTGGCTGCTCCCTGTTGCTACAGCAGGCCAACTGGTCCACACAACAGCTTGGCACAGATTTTACACCAGATGCCCTTCATGACGCAACCCTCCCCTTTTTACAGGCTTGGGACCGGCACTGCATCCAGGGTTTGAACCCAGGCCTTCTGCATGGTAAGCGTGAAACCTACCACTGAGCTACCAATGCCCCTTCATGTGACAGACACCAGTTGTTTTAAAAAAAAAACAAAAAAAAACACACACACACACACACACACACACACACACACACATATATATATATATATAAAAAAGTAGATTTAAAAGTAGTATTTAAAAGTAGATTAAAAAGTAGATTTTACCTGCATTAATATATATATATATATATGTATACATATATTAATGCAGGTAAAATCTACTTTTTAAAACATATTCAGAAATAAATCCATACAAACCAGTTCATTTTTTGTCTCCTTAAACATAAGCATGTCAAAAAGATCAAATTAAATAAAATTAAGGTAAAAAAAAAAAAAAAAGGCTGTCAAAATGTTTGAGTAGAAGTGTAGTCAGTAGCAACTTCTTTAAACATACAGTCTTTAAATATTTTATATCACATTGCAGTTAAAATATGCTTAGTTAATTGCCATTCATAATACCAAAATAACCACATATGGGTACACACAGCAATCCTAGAATATTTGTAAATCATGTTTTCATTTCTTTTTCATAATAATGCTTGTGTGTCTCTACCCCTAAGTTACTTGTTCTGCACCAGTTATCTTGCTATATGCATATATTCCTAGAAATAATTTTTGGTGTAAAGGCAATGGCCCATGCCTTGATGATGAGTACCATCATATTCACTTAAGCACATAATCCAGCTCACATTCCTGAGGCATGTAACTGCTGCTCATTGTTTATGGACACAAGCATGAGCCAGTATTTTGCTGAAAATATGGCCTCCTGAAAAGTCTTTCTGAAATAAAGAGGTTTAGTCTTTAGCCCAGTCGATTAAGCCTGTCTTAATGAACTGACACACAAGCCCTATGATCAGAGTCACCCCAGATGAAATGAAGACTAGAGAGATGAAGAGTCTGGCTGGACTCTAGGGGTTCCCAGTTTAGCAGGCAGCTGCTGTGTCCTACTTCACTGTTCACCCTCAGGAGCCAGTAAACTTCAGCCAAAGACTCTAAGAAACCTAATTTGGTGGTGGATGGAAAATGTGTTCTAATTATGATCGTGATAAAATCATTAAATGACAGCAATTGGGAAAAAGAGTACTTTGAAATCAGCGAGTCAAGGCACAAACTTCATATGAAATTCTGATAAAAGTGAATAACAATTGTTATGGAAACAGACAAATTGCGAAAACACAAAAATTACTGGTAGAAGAGTTAAAAATATGACCTGCACTTTAAGCTTTAGTGTTCGCATCAGCCTGATTGTAACAATAGAACCAATTCATACAAGCTTTGTCACACAGCCTGATAGGGAGGTCATAAGACTCTTTTCCCATATAAAAATCTGTGAGTCATGTGTTAGCATAGTTTGGCTTGGTGGATTGTGTTACTTCCTCACTCCACAGGTGGATGTTGAAAAACCGAACTAATCCCTTATATATTCTCTTTTAGTTTTATTGTCTAAAGGTCTTGAATGTTTAATTGAGGAGATATTTAACAGTGCCTAAGATTAGTATCAGAAACAAAATATTTTATAATTGTAGTTGTAGTTACTTGATATGTTTTTTTTGAAACATTAAGTATTTCTTAGTTTTAATGGTTTATAATGTTTTTACTCTGAATTATTACTGCATATTTCTTCTAACAGATGACATAAACGCTTCAATATTTCCAAAATTATTCTTTATTATTCTTAAAGCAACATGTAAATCCGCCAAAAGAAAAAACCCTCATTGTTTCACCTGCTATAAAAACAATCCAATAACCAATTACCACATTTCTCACTTTATCTTTCAGTGTGTTGGAACATTTCAGTGAGGATTTATATTGGCTAGCATGTCCATAAAGACAATGCCAGTCCCACAGGCCCTGATGGTAACTCTAACCAACCCAGATGAGAACAGAAGTGTTTCAGTGACTCAGGATGATCATCTCTCCAGTTTGAAGGCTTTGGCTGAGAAGCTACACCTTGAGAAAAAGAGGCCTTCACATATGGAGTGGAGGTTTCAGCTGGAGAGCCAGAGAACTAAAGCTCTGCAGACCTCAGTGGCTGTTAAAGAAGGACACATACGATCCTGGAGTTCTCTGAAGTGGACAAAATCATCATTGGATTTTCCTGCAAATAAGCTCCAAAGGCCTCCACCTGAGAGATTGAAAGGGTTTGGAAGCATTACTGAGGCACTGGAAAGGCTTAGAAAAGAGTTGGTAAGCTCTGTGGGCTGTTTTGTTTAAATGCAAATTGCTGCTTTACATATGCAAATGAATTAAAGACAGATCTAATGTCAATTGACAACTCGGGATCTAAATCTATTTAGAAATGTATGTTTAGAAACGTTGTAAACAAGTATGTTACTTGTTTAGTTTGCCATTGTTCTTACTTACTGGTCTGTTTGCATTATTTTTTGTAGAGGGAGATGCGTGTACAGGACCAGCAGCTAGCTCTCCAGCTTGTGCGTCTCCACAGCGACCTTAACAAGCTCAAAATTGAGCAAGCGTGTAAACAGCATAGAAAGATGTTAAACGATGCTACGTTTGAGTTGGAGGAGCGCTGTGAGATGCTGGACCTGCTTTGCGATGTCCCGGTCACCTCTGGATTCGGCATCTCTGCACCACTCAAGCTCATCGGCATCACGAAGATGAACATCAGCTCCCGTCGCTTCTCCCTATGCTAATCACTCTGCTTAGACTGAATATATGGACTATACAGATTTAATTACATGCTAAAAATGTGCACATAAAATGCACATTTTTGTCTTAAGTGATTCTGTTCATGGTTTAATTCACCATTAATGTGGCAAATACCAGCAGTATGGTGATACGATGGGTAGCATTGCTGGATCACAGCTCCAGGAACCTTGGCTCTGGAACCAGGAGCCTTCAGTGTCTGTGCAGAGTTTTGGATGTTCATGCTATACTGGCATAGTTTTCCTTCATGTTCTCCGGTTTCCTCCCACTGTCCAAAAAATGCAATGGCAGAGTGTCTATGCCAAATTGCCTCTTGGGTGTGAATAAGTGTGTGAATATGTGTGTTCATGGTTCCCTGCAATGGACAAGCATCACAAATGGGGTAAATTCCTTCTGCCTTGCCTCCAGTGATACCAAGATAGGGAGAGAGAGAGAGAGAGAGAGAGAGAGAGAGAGAAAGCATATTTTACCATATTTTAATAAAAATAAACACATACCTGTATAGATAGTAGATAAAAACATGTTAAGACAGAACCCTTTTGCAAATCTATCACATTATGTAGTAGTACCTCCTCATTTTAAAAATTCACCCCTGGCTCGCACATCTAACCAGTAGAAAATCATCAAATTCCACTCAGTAACAACATGTTTGTTTGTCTTCCTTTCATTGTGCCAGTTTACTTAGGACAGCTGGACCTCGGTGAGTCATAGTTGACTAAATTGTAACCCTGATGATAGCTAGACAAACGCTTCTAAAGGCACTGTGCCGCCAATCATTCAGAGTAGATCCATGCTGGATCAATATGAAAACTGCACGCAGCTTTTCTAATCACGCTACATCACCTTTCATTTATAGTGCACAACGAACTAGCAGACTGTACATCAGGACAGGAAATGATTGTGTTCTTAACTAGTTTTGTGCATAATTTTAACCTTTTGTGTTTAAAGCCTTAAATCATCGTTTTTTTTTTAAGAGAGATTTCCATGAATCCACTCTCTCTCTTTGATCTCTCTCTAATATTTGCTTGTGATCTTACTGGGCTGAGAGGTCTCCATTTTTACCAGGAGAAATAAGCCAGAAGTCAATTACATTACATGCACTATATGACCAAAGGTTTGTGGACACCTGATCATCACACACATTTTTTAATGTCTCATTCCAGATTAAGTTCCACTTTGCTATAATAATAAACTCTGCTCATCTAGAGTGGAATTTTTAGAATAGAGTTGAATAGATCTTTATTGTCATTTTAAAAACAACGAAAAACTATTTAGCAGCTCACAAGAAATGGCAACAGAATGTAAATAGAAAGAGCATAAATATGAACACAAGAAACACAAGAGTTTATCAAATGATGTAGTGCAAATTAGCAGCATAGTGTACATGTGTTGTGTTTGGGGGGTTATTGCATTTCTACATTAAAAGGTAGGGGTTAATTGCACTTTTGTGTAATTAGTGTTTGGGAGTGGGCGGAGGGGAAGAATGGGTGGAGGAAGGTTTATGCATTTCAGTGCCTGTACTTATTGTTGGAGCTTTGCATGTGTGGATTTGTGTTAATACAGCCACAAGAGCATTAGTGAGGTCAGGCACTGATGTCGGGTGAGGGCACAGTCGGTGTTCCAGTTCATCCAAAAGGTTTTCAGGGTCTTGAGGTCAGGACTAAAGGTGCAGGCTAAATTTGTCATTTTAATTTCTGATGAAAACTTTAAAATATAGAGGATATGGGATATTTTATGCACTGATTGTCTAATGAGACAGATTATCTAATGACTGATTGTCTAATGACTGTCTAATGGCAGTGCATCTAAATTGACATATTATGTCAATTGAGACACATAATTTCTGGTTTTATACACATTTCTTCAGCTCTCTGTGAACACATTTTCAGTCTTGTAAGAGCCCACCGCAGAGGAAGAGTCTTTCATGAAGTGCTTTATTTAAATTCCATTTGCAATAGCGTAATTCAGTAGTTATCCATCATGCCCACTTTAAGATGCATCATATTTTGTGTGTTGAATTCACATACCAAACATGACTGATCAACTATGTTTAGGAAAACCTAAATTGAATTAAATCACTATTTATCAAATGTTTTGTCCTTTAGAGATTTCTTGAGGTGAAAGGTTGAGAAAAGGTGTGTTCATGCAAATCTTCGCTGCCGAACTCGCACCTTTGTAGTTTTATCTTGGAGATAAAGATAATAAAGGTAAGAAATAGGCCTGTAGTTTGTTAGCTGGCATGGGTCAAGGTAAGTTTTATAAATGCTTATTTGAGGTTTAAATGAATAGCCAAAGACTTTTTTTTTTTAACAGATGTTTGAATGCTTCTAGTTCCAGCAATCAATTCTAGTACTTGTTCAGAAAAATGTGTATCACTAGCTTCACAGCCAATCGCAAGCTGTCACTTCACAGATGCTCAAGTAACAATTAAGTTCCTCAAAGAGTTGCATTCAAAATCATTTTTCAACAACAATCATTAGAGGTATTCATAGACATTTGGTCTAATGTCCCCTTTTCTTTATCCAACAGAAATAAATGTTTGAAAATAAATAAATAAATAAATAAAATTCTAACACGTTGCATACATTTCTGGCATTTGGCAGAAGGCCTTATCCAGAGCGCCTTACAAATTATCTCATTTTATACAACTGAGCAATTAAGGGTTAAGGGCCTTGCTCAAGGGGTGCAGCAGTGGCAGCTTAGTTGACCTGGGATTCATTACTGGAACTCATAACCTTCTGAGCAGCAGTCTAACACCTTAACCACTAAGCTACCACATCCCCATTCATGAAAAACTTGTGATGAGGTGTTGTATTTTAAGTCCATCACTGATTTTCAGTTTGAATCATGAACAGGAGTTGCTTGGGTATTTTTTTAATCATGTTTAGCTTATTGTTAGTGAGTTCACTCTCCATGTGTCTCTGCCAGTCACTGGGCTGCTCAGTTCTTATTCTTTTTATTGTTAGAAATGCTGGTTGTTGCTCATTTTATGGCCTGCTGTTGTTATGATCCTCTGTGACACTGTGAACATGTGAAACTTGGCTCTACTTTAAAGTTTCTCTCATAAGGAAGCACTCCGTTGTAAATATAGATAAATAGCACCATCTAACGGCCACAGAGGACAACTGCTGATTTAAGAGATCAGTGTTTCCCAATCTATTAAATCTACTCTAGAGTTAACAAGAAAAGAGAATAAATATTGTAAATCAAAACAAGTGTCTCCAACATCTTTAGGAAAATGAAATGTTTATTTTTTTGTCACATTTCCATGTATTAAAAGGACAAAGATACAAAATTATTTGTTCATGTGCACATTTGTATCTTGTTAATCAGAGGAATCTGTACAGTTCATTTTTTAAAACATTTTTGATTATTAAAACCTCAGATAATGTATAAAACTGTAAACTCAAAGGACATTTCAAACTCAGAGTGATTCGGCTGTTATATCCAGTGTTAAAGTCACATATGAGAATCTGTCATACTTTTATACATTTTAAAATGTTCCGGAAAAATAACGATGTAAATCCCATTAAACTGATCTTGTTGTTTACTTACATTCATTATTTTTCCAGAAGAGGACACTAAACCGAGGACACAAGACAAGCATAGATGATAAATAACAATCAAAGTGGTTATAAAGTGGTAATAAACCAAACTATGTTATAACATTTGTTTATTAGTGGTCATATAAATATGTACAGTAATTATTACTGTATGCATGAAGTAATGTCCTCATTATCATAATTTAGGACAATTTGAAAGGCTCTGACATTATGTGATTGCCATTGTGGGGACACAATCCATTGTACTGATGGCTACAAACAACGTCTGATTCGATCCTTAAAACTAAAGTATCTGAGTCACAATCTATCACTGTATATAATTTAATCAATTAACATGATGAAACATCTATGCAGGTAGTCGGTTTCTATACAGTGAAGTACAGTAATAGGTTACATATGAGAGACTGTGCAAAACAAACCAAATAAACAAACAAACAAAAAATGATGTACCACTGAAGAAAGTAAAAATATAGAAATACCATACGATGTTCATCCTCAGAAAGTGGTCATCTACTCATCTCCTGACGTACAGAATATAGCTTTTAGATTAAAAATAGAAATCAGAAATTTGAGTTCGTGCTGGTGAGAACTTCAGAGACGCCTCACAACATTAGACGACTACGTTCATGCAACATATGTCTTGCCTTGAGGAATCAGAACAAGAGCCTCACAGTTAATGGTAGCAAAGGACCATAACATCCTAATATGACACAGTCACACAGAACAAACACCAGAAACACACAAGAAAAACAAAACAAACTAAACAACAGACTTCAACAAAACCCCTGAATCTCAACCCTTAGTTTTTTTTCAGTGTGCCAAACACACTATATACCCATGCAAAATTACACAGACATTTCTCAACTGTCATTTTTAAGTAGATTTCAAAAACTACCAAAATATACAATGAATTATTAACCAACATACGTCTGAACTAAGTTCGTCAGATTGCTAATACAAAATATACATTCCGGTTCTTTTAAAGTGTTTTACTTCACATTATACCCTCCTTTACATTACTATTTATACATTTATACTTCGGTTTCAAACCATTCGTTAAAAAGTCAATACAACAAAAAATAACTTAAAATATAAACTTTCATATAGTTAAATATAAATTTGACACAAAACATGTTCAAGTTCAAAAACACAGAAATACATATGTACAGATTAAAAGAATTCACCATCACCTTAATAAACAAACAAATTAACTAACACTGCTCATATGTAACACTGTTCAGATTTTAGAGTTAAACTGGTCCGATATTTTCACTCCACTATATTTTTCCCTAAAGAAAATCTAAGCATCAGAATTGGTCATGAAATTCAGATCAGCAGCCACATTTAGCTGAACCTAAAATCTTTTATTAAAATAACAATAAAACATTTTTAACAATCTATTACTTGCTTTACAATACACACAGATCAGCCATAACATTAGAAGCACATGCCTACGATTGTGTATTCCGTGTGCTGCCAAAACAGATCTGAGCCATCAAGACATGGACTTCACAAGACCTCTGAAGGTGTGCTGTGGTATCTGACATCATGATATGAGTAGCAGAACCTTTAAGCACTGTAACATGTGATGTGATGCCTCCATGGAGCAGACTTGTTTGTTCAACACATCCCACAGATGCTGGATTGTTCAATTGAGATACGGGAAATCTGGAGGCCCGAAAATGTTCCTCAAACCATTTCTGAATAATTTTTGCAATGTGACGGGGCGCATTATCCTGCTGAAAGAGACCACTGATATTAGGTAATACTGTTGCCATGAAGAGGTGTACAATGTTTACATAGGTGGCAGTCCCATACACAGCAAGCTGCAATGCACTATATCTTCTGACAATTTTCTACTAAACACAGCATTAATTTTTTCACCAATTTGTGCTACAGTAGCTCTGCTATAGGATCGGACCAGACAGGCTAGCCTTCACTCTCCATGCACATCAATGAGCCTTAGGCCCTCATGTCCCCTCACCGGTTGTCCTGCTTCCAACACATCAACTTCGAGAACTGGCTGCTCCCTTGCTGCCTAATATACCCCACACCTTGGCAGCTGCCTTTGTAACAAGATAATTAATGTTATTCACTTCACCTGTCAGTGGTTTTAATGTTATGGCTGATCCATATACTTCGGATGATGGATTCTAAAAACAGAACTGCAGAATTTAATATGTAGTCTTTATAATTCACCTCAAATGAAACTACTGTTGTTCTGATTTAAAAAAAAAAAAAACTGATTAAAAAACAAATATCTTATGATGACCTATGAATGCTAGAATTTTAGAATTACAATTTTACAATTAGAGGTTTAGAAACATATAACCAGAATATAATATGTGACAATATGTGCTAATTATTTGGCCTGAATGCTAGAACCAGAGGAACAGAGCAATCACAAAAACCTTTAATTGATATTGTCTGTTGTCGAATGTATTAAACTCTGCCTTGGAGAAGACAATCATCATTATTCTGAAGTTACATTCTGCCAAAAAATATTTCCTCTAGGTGCCAACTATAGAAAAAATAAAGACATGTCTTTTAAAATATTCACTACAGATCTGCAATTATTCTGAACTGCCACAAAACCATAAAACCACAATTATAACATTAGTTATGCATGCTTAAAGCAACAAACAGACAAATAAATAAAGACCTTTCCAGAATTAAAAGTGCTATGAAAGCAAGGGGCAATCACCTTGTTCTCTCACTAATAGGTGGTATTGCTCCACAAGAGCAAATGCACTCATTTCTGAAAACTGTACTTTTTGATACCTTTAAAAAAATATACTTAAACATGTAGTCTAGCTATGTGACAGCCCTTAGAGAACCATGTCTGTTATTGTTTTTATGTCATTACTTTATATCACTGAGCATTACAACCAGTTCTGTTTAAAGCAAAAATAAATAAAAAATCTATGCCCCATCACTGATTAGCTGATCACCTGATAGCTATTAGATGATCCAGATTCCATCGTCCATCTGATAGCTATAACACAATCATTGTGTTTTGTTCACAACAAAAGATGCTGTGCTATAATGACATCAGAATCGTGATGTCATCAGCTTGCAATTGTACAAACCCTACATAAATATTATTTTGCTTCACAGTATATCATAAATATAAGCTATTGAATGTACAATATAGTTATCAAAAGTACTGTTTTACTCCACCACTGGTAAAATATATACTGAGAATTTTTGGAGAACAGGAAATATACATTTTGTGTACATCATACTTTATACATTTTGTACAGAATTAACTAACTACATGCAGAAAAATGTGAAGGAAAGTGATGCGACATTCCTTTCCAAAGCGACTGGTGTCAAAACCAGAATAGAGAACGTGATTGTATTGCATTATTTGGATACCAAAGACTATGCTCTTGTGCTTTGATAAAAAACTCAATTACAACCAACAAGGTGATGTCCCCTTATGCAACACAGACCAATCAAGAAACTGGTACAAGGGCAACATTTTTAGATATTGTGCTGTGATAATTAAGTACGATATACAAACGTTTTAGAGAGTAGTTCCAAAACAACTTTGGTTAAGCCGACATTCTTCATAACAAACCTGACCATTTTTACTGAATGACAAATTAAATGTTGGAGTCAAAGCAATATATAATGCACTGCCATACAGAACACTGAGCAGTGATGTCTAAAAAACAAAACAAAAAAAAACTGTTATCAATTAAAGAATCACTTTTAAAAGGTTAAAAGCGTCTAAATATGCCCCAAATAATGTATATAAATATAAAAGATATAATGGTTCAAAACAGCCCTGTTAAAATAGCAGGGGTTTTTTGATGTAAAAAGAAACAAAGATAAATCATATCAGAACATCTTTAGTGTAAAAATTACAACTTGTACAATCTCACTGAAAACCAAACTGAACTCATTTCAGAGATAAAGAGATTAATTGAATAAGTGTGTACAACCCGGAACTAATACTTCACTATCACTACTAATAGCAACCGGGGTCGTGGTTGGACCATTTGAAAAGATTTTTCTTCTGCTGAAGCCGTTTTTTATCTGGATATGTGCTGCACATACCCAAATATAAAAGTGTGCACACTTACGCAAATTATAGTTTTATTTTTACTTTTAATTTTCTTAAATGTATTAGTTTAGTTTTCAGTGGCATTGTACAGGTTGGATTTTTTTACATTTAAAGCAGGGGTAACAGGAGTGTGTAGACTTAGACTATATATCTTATAATATATACACTGACCGAGCACTTCATTAGGAAAACTATACTAATAAACAGGCTGTGGCTTTCAAGTGATGATCGATTAGTTTTAGTGGCCCAAAGTGTAACTAAGAAAACATATTTCACATCATTACATCACCTTCAACAAACTGATCTGTTGACACAGGGCACACTGGGACCATGGATTCATGCTGTTGGTATCAATATCTGACACTATCATCTGTGTGCCTCAGCAAAAATGAAGATTCATCAGATCAGGCTACACTGATTAGATAGCTGCATGTATGAGTAGTTGCACATGTCTACCTAATAAAGTGCTCAGTAAGTGTCTATAACTGAACTGATCTAATATTTTTTCCCCCTGCCAGAGCAGTGCTACCATTATATCACAATTGCTCACAGTTGCTAATCCATGTGCTTATATCAGTGTAGAACTGCATGCTGGGAATTCTGAGGAAGTTTAAAACAGAGTTTAATTTAAAACAAAAGGTCAAATGTAATGAGTGTAGCAAAATACATTTAGCCTATGTATATGTACAATTTACAGGTGGCATAATTTTGAAAAGGAAAGAATTTCTATTCTTTTTATGAATATTTTTCATGCTCTTATAATCAGAAACCTATTCCATACTCCAGTAGAGCAACACTGGACATCGAATGCAGAAGGTAAAGACTCCAGGCTTTTACAGAATTACACACTGTATTATAATTAATAATTTAGATTCATTTGAAATTCTGCTAATCTAGTTTTTTTTCTCCTGCACTTGACGTTACTCAATTACACGCTGTGCCAATATGCCCTCACACAAAAGTCAGATTAATTCTATTATAAGGGGCCATGCAGACTACAATAATTAAATTCTGAATTATATCTGTGAAACTCGTAGGAACATGAAGAATGGAGAAAAACATGCATACAATACATCAGGTTAGTGAAAGAGAAAAGCATACCAACGTGCTTAAAGCTACACTGTAGCTTTAGCATTCTGTACATAAGATGTTCATTCACAATGGCATTTAGAGAAGAAACACAATGTATGTCTAAAGTAAAAAAAAAAAAAAAGATCTTTAAATTTCTGTATTTCATAGTGTGCAAGACATTTCTGTTCAGTATTGTTTTTAAATGAACAGTTTGTTACAGTTAATATACAGTAAGGCTTTATAAGAAAATCTATTTACGTCTTCATAAACATAATATACAAAGGCGGTTCAGCTTTAGCACCTTGATGACAGTGTTCCCAAAAGTCCGCCAAGTACAGCAATACTGGACAACACCTTCTAGCTTCAACGCCACCGCATGCCTGTAATGTGCTGCTAACAGATTTTTTTAACAATTCAAGTAAAAACTTGCAATGCCACTTAGTTTTTAGGTTGTGCTTAGTGACAGGAAGGTTGTAAGTTTTAAATTTCACAATTGCCAGAGATCCTGCATCAGCTAGAAGTCGCTTTGGATGAAAGTGTCTTCCAAATAAATAGATGTAATTATCTAGTATTGCTGTATCTGTAACACTTTAAGAACTGGGCTGTGCACAGGATCTAGTTTTCCTGTGCAGCTGCACCATTGAATCTCTCACTTTTGTAACTTACAATAAGACTGGAATGTTTACTTTACTCTCTGCTGCAATGCCATGTTAAATACAAGTATCATGTTCGGCTTCTGTACATGGATAACAAACAAATAATCGGAAAAAAACATGTGCACAATGGCATTGTTGTTTGCTGAAAAGTTTGCCTTGGCAGCATTAAGCACCAGCAATAGAAAAGCACCACAGATTAAAATAAAGAGGGATCATAACAGAAACGCAGAAGGGATTGTTATCGAGATCAAGAATCTGCTCATGTGAGAATTATTTAAGCGTCTGAACTGCACACTGGTGTGTATGACGAGTATTCAATCAGTTTCAACACATTTTCTGCATTGTCAGTTTATGCCATTCTCTAAAAAGATTGCAGCTTGAGAGAATTATGAGCAGACGAACAAGAGAAAGGACATCATAGAAAGATTTGTGAATGGGTATTTTGCCAAAAAAACAAAACAATTGGTGTCTTTAGAACATGGGGGTGAGGATACAGTATATTACTGAACTGAAATCTCAGTTCTACACTGATTTAATAAAACAATAAAGCAATTCAAATGCTGCTGATGAAGATACAAACCAATCACAGTGTTTTAGCACCTGGAGGATGGCAATTCCCCATGGGACAACAACTGTTTACACCAGGAGAACGTTTTGGCAAAAGCAAAATACAAGTTGAAACCTCCAGCAAACAACAAAACCAGAATCTAGAACTAAGGTGACCTGAAACAAGAATTGAGTTTCAGTAGTTACTCTATATGCAGAGGTACTATGTTGTGAATGTATTCACTTAAAGTACAAGGTTTAAAAGAAAACAAGCCAGCAAGCACATTTGTAGTAATCTGTAGAATATCTGCACCAGAATATACCTGAGCCATACACTGATATAAAGGGAAGGGCTAGCAGCAACCAGGGAAGGAGCGTGTTAAAAGAGACAGTATACAAGAGCTCAAATTACAAGATCATATCCGCACGTATCACAAACAGTAAGAAATCATTTACCTCAGGCAAATTTGTAATGTCAACCCTAATATGCTGTCCCTCAAGCTCCTTTCCATCCCTGGCAAGAACCCTTCACCTTGATGGATGCACCTGCATGGCATCTGGGATTTAGGATCACAGCAGGCACAAAAGGAGCCACAGCAGTATACTCAGAGTACCAAACCTGAAGTGTGTTGATGTTCATGGTCTAAGTGACACGTATTTCAAATATACAGAATAAACTGGAAATGAGGATGGTGTAAAACAATTCATTGCCTAACTGTGCCTATAAAACAAAGGCATCATGACTTATCTAGATGTTTAACTTCTCAGGAGTTTGTTAGTTCCAGCTTCATTGAATTGAAGTTAGATGCTTAAATGGCCTGGATGATTGTTTTTTTTAGACAAAAGTTCATCTATCTGCCCAAGTTTAAAATAAACAGGTGCCAGTAGGTGTTCAGCAGTCTTACCAAGCATTCTGAGCCCTAGCATTTCCACAAAAGCATATGATCTGTGTAAGAATGTAGCACCATACCCAACAAGCTTAGGTAAAATAGAAAAACTACTCGTTGTAAGCACCTATCCAGAGTAAGGTTACTGACAGGTGGTTAGGTTTTAGCAGAGGATGTGATTTAGGAAGGCATCCTCATCTCCAGGAAAGAAATGGTTTCTTAAGTTTCTGAGAAAAAAAAAACAATCAGGTATATTCAGGCAAAGATAAGTATGTAACTCCATGAGTTCAGCTTTTTTTGGACAAACCTAAAGATAAAAAAAAAAAACATTGGAGAAAAAAAAAATACATGTATGCAAATGATTCCATAAGGAATCACTGACAAGCATTTGCACCTTTTAATTTTATTAGTTGGCTTCAAGTCCAAATGGGGAATTGGACTAAAAACCATGAGAATGAGCACCAACAGAGAAATACATGTGTGGGGCTGGGAAGAATGGAGGAAAACTACCTGACCATTCCTACTATATTGCAGCAAGGTAGACGGACAGTTAAGAAGGCAAGAGCACAATACTTTGAAGCAGGGTTGCCAGGTCTATGTTACAAAACCATCTCACATCCAAACGCATCCAAAAGTCAGAAAAAAACCTAATTTAAAGTATATTCCTCATTTGAAGCTACACACAGCTTTTAAATTGCACAAAGCAGTAGTACAACACAGTTTGACAAAATGGTCTCATATTATTACAGATATTATTCTAATAGCCATGAGACCAATTCACTGCTTCACTGTTAATACACCCCAGAGTAGCTTAATTCAGCAGAAACCATTGGACCTGGCAACACTGCTATGAAAAGTACTCTGGAGAGCTCTTCTTAAGTCAAAAGCTGTCCATTTACCTATGTACTCAACAAACTCTACAGCTTTCACTTTGTGCCTGATATTACGGACATTAAACATGCGGTGCAAAACGTACTTCATGAGCTTTTAGTGAAAGCTGTGCTATCATGAGTCAATGAGGTATCTCATGAAGTACATTTTTGAAAGTAGGACTTCTTATTAAGGTATCTTTAAGGCAATCAGTCAATGAATGCCACTGTATAATCTGTCAATTTGAAGCTTTTGCCTGCAGGGGTCAGTGTAAGTGCAAAACAAAGTCTGAAACCCTACAGAATGCTGACACACTATTTACAACGAGAACAGGAAGACAACTAAAGATAAACAGAACTGGAATGGAATTGATAAATAGCTTCAACGGGGTCAATCTGCCTCCATTTTTCCAATGTGATGGTTTCAGCTAGCTGTAAACACACTGACAGAAGATATACATCCTCTTAAAGGAAGTTGAAGTTATTCAATAGACTATATAAAAAGACAATGCATATGTACAAATATACACTCACAGTTTGCATAAGAAAATCATTTACAATGACTAAGATCAAGTCTTCTTTTTCACATTTGAAGAATTCATTTATAATAAATCATTACAAAACTTTTTTTTGCAAAATACCTTTTAAACCTTTTGAATAAATGAAAGTTTCAAAACACTAAGGAATGGATGATGACTAATAAACAGGACAGAATGAGTGAAATAAAAAGTGTGGAGGAGAGAGGATATGGTCACAGAGAGGACTCGTACTGAAGGAGCTCATAGAGAAGTGGCCCGTCCCTGTACCTGATCCCTACAGCCGAGGGGCTGATAAACTGCAGGATGTTAATGGTCCTTCTCAGACGACGATCCACAAAGTGGGCGTCCCAGGCTGGGTAACGTTTGCGGGGCATGTCGATCTTGATGAGCGGCCCCTCTGGTCTATGGCGGCCCGATGGCGTGGTGGGTTCAGGGGAGCGCACCTGAAACACAGGTAGACAGGTGTCTGCTGTGGAGTCATCCTGCTGCCCATAAACTGCTGTAGATGCCCGGCTTGGGGTTGTCTGTGCAGCATAATGACCAGGGGTTGGTGCCATTGGCTCGGCCTCAGGGGGTAAAGGAAGACCCCAGAGTAGATCGGCACAGCAGGAGCTGGCTAGCACCCCTCTCCTAGGGCCCATGGGGTGAAGGACTCCATAGTAGATGCCCATGAAGACCACTCCTGAGGCAAAACTTAGATAAACGCCACACAGGACTGGCACTGCATAAGAGTCCGTGGTGGATGGGTCTCTGTAGGTGTACCACAGACAAGTGAGCACCGTGTTCTCGGCAAGCACCACAAAGTAGTAGATCATCATCCGGTAACGTGTCTGGCCTTCCTTCACATTAAACCAGCAGAATATGTAGACAATGCCAACTACCATGTTGAAGAGCACCTCCTCCCACTTGGACATGCAGAAATCAGTGCCTCCATGCACAATCCAGAAGGCCATGGCACACCAATGCATCACCACGAAAATGCCAAAGTAGATGTGGAAGATTGATGCAAAGAGAGCAAAGGAGAGCACCCGTGAAGAAATGGTGAAGAGCCTCCAGAAGATGTGAATCAGTGCCCCTCGATAGCTCATGCTCTTCTTGTCATCTCTGGAGTCCCTCAAGAGCTTATGGTAGGAAGCTAACACCCAGGACAGAGACATCAGCGAGCCTAATAAAGAGACACCTGAGGGAAATGGAACAGAAATACATTTAGTATTGGTAGCAATCTATCAGTTTGCTCACTAAACATATCGTGTTTCCAGGAAACCCAGGCTTTTTCTAAAATTACTGACAGTAGGATTAAGATCAAGCGGAGGTAAACAGGTAGATTCCTTACACTGCAAAGTCTCAGCCCGGTTCTTCTGGATCATAATGCAAAGTTGTAGCACCAGTTGGGGAGCACTCTCCAAGAACGTCTCCAGCAGTCGAAGCATGTTGACATCAGCATACTCGTACATCATGGCCCAATAGAATCTCCGTCTGTGTCTGGTCTGACGCCGGCTCTGGATGCCCAGGTACATAGTCCGAATGTATCTGTTTGGAAAAAGTGAACATTGCTAAAATATGCGTAGCATTTTCTGAAGAGAAAAATATTACAAGTAGAGTGTAAATGGCAACCACAGGGCACTGTGTGGCATTGCAGAGCTAGAACTTCATTCCAATCGAATCTTATTAAACTCTTTAATGCTTCACTAGTTGCTTTCGGCTGCTCCCTGTTCAGGGTCGCCACAGCGAACCGATTGGTCCGCACAACAAGGCACACAGTGGCACAGGTTTTACGCCGGATGCCCTTCCTGCCGCAACCCTCCCATTTTTTCCGGGCTTGGGACTGGCACTGCATCCAGTGGCTGGGGTTGAGGCATTGGCTGGAATCGAACCCGGGCCTTTCGCATGATAGGCGAGCAACCTACCACTGAGCCACCAATGCCTCTTTTAATGCTTCACTAGTAGTACAGTAAAATAGAAACAATCCACTGGATATCGTTCTCAAACAGACATTTGTTTAAGTGATATCAACACACTTGTAATGCGACTCTTATTTATAGATACACACATATAATCTTTAACCATATTTTCAGTTTCAGTCTATTCATTTCACGCTTGATGTGCATCAGTTTAAAGAAAGGTTGCTACCTGACTTCTCACTCCAGCCTCACAAACAAGCTGTTCTTTTCTTTATATACAGTATATGTATATATAAAGACACCGATCAGCCATAACATTTTGAGCACTGACAGGTGAAGTGAATAACACTGATTATCTCCTCATCATGGCACCTGTTAGTGGGTGGGATATATTAGGCAGCAAGTGAACATTTTGTCCTCAAAGTTGATGTGTTAGAAGCAGGAAAAATGGGTAAGCGTAAGGATTTGAGCGAGTTTGACAAGGACCAAATTGTGATGGCTAGGACAACTGGATCAGAGCATCTCCAAAACTGCAGCTCTTGTGGGGTGTTCCCGGTTTGCAGTCAGTATCTTTCAAAAGTGGTCCAAGGAAGGAACAGTGGTGAACCAGTGACAGGGTCATGGGTGGCCAATGATCATTGATGCACTTGGGGGGCAAAAGCTAGCCCGTGTGGTCTGATCCAACAGACGAGCTACTGTTGCTCAAATTGCTAAAAAAAATTAATGCTGGTTCTGATAGAAAGGTGTCAGAATACACAGTGTATCGCAGTTTGTTGCGTATGGGGCAACAAAAGCCAAAAGCGGCAACAATGGGCACATGAGCATCAGAACTGGACCACGGAACAATGGAAGAAGATGGCCTGATCTGATGAATCACAATTTCTTTTACATCATGTGGATGGCCGTGTGTGTGATGGGGAACACATGTCACCAGGATGCACTCTGGGTAGAAGGCAAGCTGGTGGAGGCAATGTCATGCTTTGGGCAATGTTCTGCTGGGAAACCTTGGGTCCAGCCATCCATAAATGATTATAATTTATGTCTTGCCATCATGTTATAAATGATAAGCACTACTTTAACTGCTGCTAATACATTTTGCACACTACAAATGGACATGCTGCTATGTATATGGTTACAAACATATATGTAATGCACATCACATTCCGTCTTGCCCATTGCACATGTTTTTGTGTTCTGTCTGTGTTCTTTGTGTACTGTCTTGTCTTTGCAGCTAGAACAAACTTCTGTCCTAGCTCTGTGTTGTTGTTTCGGTTTTTGTAATTACATGTTGTTTTAATGTAGCACCAGGGTCCTGGAGAAACGTTGTCTCATTTCACTATGTACTGCGTCAGCTATATGTGGCTGGAATGACAATAAAAGCTTCTTGACTTGACTTGACTCAATGTGGATGTTACATTGACAAGTACCACCTACCTAAGCATCGTTGCAGAACATGCACACCCTTTCATGGAAACGGTATTCCCTGATGGCTATGGCCTCTTTCAGCAGGATAATGCACCATGCCACAAAGCAAAAATGGTTCAGGAATGGTTTGAAGAGCACAACAACGAGTTTGAGGTGTTCCGCAGATCTCAATCCAATTGAGCCTCTGTAGGATGTGCAGACAAACGAGTTCAATCCCTGGAGGCCCCACCTCACAATTTACAGGACTTAAAGGATAACATCTTAGTGCTGGATACCACAGCACACCTTCTTGGATCTAGTGGAGTCCATGAATTGTCAGGTCAGGGCTATTTTGTCAACAAAATGGGGACCAACACATTATTAGGCAGGTGGACATAATGTTATGGCTTATCGATGTGATATATAGATATAAAGTATAGTATATATATATATAAAGAACTTCCTTAATCCTTTAAAGTCGTAGAAGCAGACTCACATTCCTAACTATTGCAGCAACCTATTAGTTTCACTGTAGTTAATGCATAATATATATATAGTAGTTAATGATGATGTTATTTGGAAAAGTTCTACTTTTAGTTGTTCAGGTCTGTAGGTTCAGTCTCGAAATGTACCTTGTGACTTCATGAAGTGAAAGAACTGAATAAACATGTCATTTTTTGTCATGTTTTATTTTCACATTTAAATTAAATATCAATTATATTTTACATTTCCAAAGAAAATTCCTTTGGAACTTTCTACTGAAGGAGGAGAAAAATGAAGAGAGTATGGCTAACCGTAAGCCTAATTTCCTCACCGTGTTTCTCTGCTCTCACAGTATTTACCTCCAATTCGAGCTTCTCTCCTTCCTTCATGTTCTGGGTTGTCAGGGCAATTTCATGCCTACGAAAAGTACTGGATTTTTCTTGTGTACTCGTTTCCAAGACGGGTACTAATAGCAAAGACGTCACCTCATGACTGTGACCGTGACCGCATGTGTGTAGCCTATAAAAAGGCCTTCATTACCTCACATTTGTCCTACATCCTATTTTTGTCTTGCTGAGGAGAAGAAGAAGCAGATTCATGATGATAAGAAGCACCCAAAATTCCTTGCAAAACATTGCATAAAACGTTTCTGTTAAATCAATATGAGCCATCTAGTGGAAGAGCTGTATTTTTTGTTTTGGCTCTCTGCTGAGAATGCAGATATATTCAGGTCATATAATACATTATTCATTTAACAACATTTAATTAACATCATTTAATTCATTCATTCACCTTTAGCAACCTGTTTATCCTGGTCAGGGTCACTGTAGATCCAGAGCTAATCCAGGAACCATGCACATTAAGTGTGTTAAATAATGCCAATATATTTAATCTTTTTAGTGCTCCATATATCCCTGTCTGTATCAGTATTCAGATTTGAACCCAACATGGGTGTGGCCTAAACCAGAGGTTGTCTCTTCTCACCTCACCCTACCACTGTGTCCCCATAAACACTGGTACACACTGGACAAACCCCAGAAGAAATACCATCACTGTCAGCATGACAGTGTGCATTCTACTTCTGACAGTTCCTTAACATGTTCTAGTAGTGCAATGGTGTCACCTACAGATGTATGTGGGAATGTTTTATTCATCCTGCTCATGCAGTTATTATTTTTGTTTGTACCTGTCCACAATGATTTTTCAATTTCCCAAAATATAAACCCTAACCAGGAGGTTAGTAAGGATGAATGTATGAACAGTGTAAATGCATGTTTATGAACTCGGTCACTGTTTGTCCTGTGAGCTTCATATTTGACTGCTTGCTTTCACCTGATACACCTCAAGCTACAGAAGAACTTCTGCCTATTCAGCAACCTTCATTCATGCTGCAGGAATACAGAAGGGCACAAAGCAACAAACCAGTGTGGCTGTAAGCCCCGCTAGGAAAAGTAAAGTGAGTTCCTTTATGTAGTGGAGAGAATTACTGCATTGGAAAGCAGAGTAGAGAATCTGGCAGTGAGCATCATCCAAATTGAAGAGCTGTTAGAGGAATTGCAACAGTAAAGTTTAGTGCTCAGTGGAGCTTTGGACACCTGCTTTGATTGTAGAGACAGACCACTTTGTATCACTTGCCACTAGTTCCTGTGCAGGTGGACAGGTTTATTCAGGAGACCCTGGATGATCCATCTCTCAACCTCTTGGTTGAAACATAAACAGTATGAAGAATATGGGAGAGAGAGCTATCAGTGGCTGGAATGAGATGTGGGATACAGCATACGGATAACAGCAAACCAGAACACAAGGAATGTACAAATACTGACCAAATCACCAAAGCATATTTCATCAGAAGTCGTCGGAGATTTACAGCATCAAGTTTGAAAATACACAGTCAGTGGTGAGCTGGTTTACCCATTACCCACCCAGACTAAAATAAAGTCCAGTATTAACAGACTAACATTTTATCATCATCATCATCAGTAGAGTACAGTACCAATTGACTTAGTTATTCTCATCATCAGCAGAGAGAAGTATCACTACTTGAGTGACTCTTGTAGAAAAGTGATCAGCACTGAAGTGATTCTTATTCACCCTTAGGTTCAGTATGAGTCCTTGTGTGGATCGCTCCCTTAATAATGATGAGCCTCACACTTGAATGACTGCAACCCACAACATAGAGTAGCATCAATGCTTTGATCAGTTATGATTCCCAGTTGAAAAAGGTATCAGCATTTACCATCCGGGAAATGTACTAGTGCATATTAGGAACCATTGTGATGACTAATATGCAGTCTTTAATAAAATCAAACCATCCTGGCAGTCCAGAGTGTAAGAAAGTAAATCAGTATGTTACATATGCAATTGTGGTTCTGCAACAAAATGGAAGAATACCAGGCCATCTGGGTCACTCGGGTTAATCTGAATGATGTAGCCGAGGGCATTTATGCTCAGCTATGAAACAAGCACATGGGAAAAATCTACTAGTTCCAGAACTAACTAACCCTGTTAGTTCCTCCATGGTAGGTGCATAAGTATGCAGATAAGAAGATACAAGTCCTACATAGACAAGTGTTGAAATTGTTCACCATTGAAAAAATGGTCATTACTTGTAATAAAACGACATGCTTATCACAGCTGCTCTGGTCATGCTGCATACTGAACTGCTGCGATGTCAATGATATACCTGTAAATATCAAAGTTAAAAAACATTTTTTTTTACATGCTGAACTGTAATCATATATTGCAGCTTTTCAATAATGAGTGCAGAACATTGTGCTGCAAACAAAATCCAATATTTCAGCAGTAGCAAAAAAGAGGAGAGAAAAACACATATAAATTGCTTATAAAAACAAACCAATAAACCCCACTATGCCTCAATCATCATGTCAAGGGTATCAGTAGCATGTGCATGATTCTTTTAGGAACACAATGTCCTGTACACTTCTGCACTCACACCAAACTGCCAAGCTGTCTAACAGCTTGGCTAAGATACATGCAGGATAGTTTATGAGGAGCTTCAATTAAGCTTGGCAGCATGTTCAGTGAGTCATGCTGCTTAGGACTGACTGTAGACAAATTAGCCATGACAAACTGAGCTTGAGTTTTGATTGCCCACACAAACTCACACATTTGCACACACTCCGAGAGGGAAAGCGTGATCATCCATCATCTGTACCTGCGCCATATTGGAACACACCACATGACTCAATGAAGATTCAAAATTCACATTACATACCCAGGCATTATGAATATAGGTATTTTATTAGAAGCCTGGATATAAATGCCAAGAAAGTCTCAAATCTTAAACCATGAAATGGTAATAATTTCAACATAAGGAATTTGTGCACGACATTAGGTTTCCTAGTTTTATTAAGACTTAAAAAGCTAACTAAACAAAAATGACAGTCAAGAATAGACAAGACAAAATTAGGAAACATGACGAAGGCAATGGTCAAAACACTAATCAAGACAGGCAACAATGTCTAGCTGACAACAATGAAAGTCAGGGATGACCCCAGTGAAATATGTCTGTGTTCTTTCAGTATCTGTTTCACTGTGGGAGGCTTCAGATCAGAGTTGGCAAGCTTGAAAAGGGAAAGATGGACACTTGTGATATGTGGTAATGGCATGGCAGGTATAGATAAGTTACTTTGTTGATTTGTTTGATTATTTTGAAAGAGACTTGGTTGGTATTCCTGTACACAGTGTCAAGGTGTGAGCTGGGCAGTTGAATTTCGCATGGATTTCTGGGTAAAATGTGACCATTCTTCAGGGTGTGCATAAGAAGAGGAATCAACCAATTTGTATGTTGTATGTATTTCGTGTTGTGTTGATGAGTCAGGTGACCATTGACATTGTGAGATTGTGGGTCCAAGAAAGAAACCCTAACAATCTCTTGTATAAGAACTTCTATTACTTTGTGATTTACAATATGAAGCTTCTGATCATTTTACAAATCTTGGATTTCAGAATTACATCCTGCTATATAGGGTTATATTCACATAAAAATTCAAAAGCAAACGTGCCAATAACACATTTTAAACAGACGTCACATCTAATGCATGTTGCAGATAACTGCATTTGCTTTTTAGAATGAAAATGAAACAAGAAATCAGGCTGGTAGCGCCCACAAAATATTCACCACATGGGAGAAATCTATATGAAATTAGAAGAGAATTCTCCTCTTTTGATGTACTTTGCAGTAGATGTTTCTGTGTTACAGCTCAGATGAAAGGCATGCTCGTCTGTGTAATCCCACAAGAGCCTCTGGTGTTTTTCTGCAAAGAACTTCCTGGGGAGAGTGTTCAAACAGGCTCTCCTCTTCAATAGACTTCACTGAACAAATACACGGGAAGAGGAAATGCCTGGCTCAGCAAATACCCTCCATCATAGACAGTGGATTTAAACAAAATGCTGAAATCTGTTTTGAAAGAGAACATACCATAGGGACAAGTGAAAATCAGGGTTATACTTCAGACCAAATTAATACGTGTTTAGTTATGCCACTGTCATTGACTAGCTGGGTAATTTGACTCCAAGACACAGAAAAAGAAAAGAGAAATGTGAAAAAAAAAATGGAGAGATGGACTTACAAGCAACTTGCTCCATGGGCCACTTTTTCTCTTTACACTCTGCTGAGAGAATAAGTGTAAACCCCCCCATCTCAAACCCAAGAGCATCAGTCCTTCTGGTCAACTAAAGCAAAACAAACAGAAAAGAATGGAATCATGAAATGAGAATGGGTGAAGGCAGTAGTACAAAAAAACAAAACCAAACTGACAAAATCATGGTATAAAGGTGATGTTGAATGAAATTAATAAAATGAAAGCAAATGAAAACTTATGACAAGAAAAGCCAACAGTCAGTGAAGCGTCGCATCTAATTTAAAATCATTTCCAAATATTACATTCAGAGGGACTGAAAAATCCATTCAGTATAATGCAGTGAGTATATTTCATAGACTAAGTGCAAGGTCAAATGGAGTCAAAAAATATAAAAATGCCTTTGCGAATGAAATTGTTTTAAACGTTCCTGTCCGTTAATAGTAAACTGTACATAGAACATGGTACATAGTAACTCCTGAGACTGTATTAAATGCTCTGCACAAAAACAAACTGTTTCAATAATGATTGTCCTAAAAATATAAAAAGACTATAAGAAATCCTTTAATTCATATTTCTAATGTTGTATCATATTACTCAATTTCTCCACTCTGCTGCTTCTCACCGGACTGTAACAGAAACTACTAGCTCCTCTGTTTTGTCGTATAAAATTTTCAGCATACAGAACATTATATTCTAAACCCAGGAGTATTAAAAACAGATCTTACACTGGATAGGTGTCCTAGCCAGGAAAATGATTCAAAGCTGTGTAATTATTTAGCCAGTGCTTGTTTGTGGCGAGTACTCAGAAGCAGCATGTGCCTGATACCTGAGGACAGAAAGCCCTCTTGCATTTGGCATAATTACACCAAGCCATTAATATTGATTGTCCAACTGCTGTCTGAAAGATGTAGCACTGAATCATCAACAGCACAACCCTCAAAGTGAAAAGGGTAGGACTGGAGTCAGCATCTCCTTTTTCCTGGAATATGAACCACTATGTGTCCTTGAGTTGTTTGTCTTGTTGTATCGTTTAACATATTTCTCTGTATTTTTACCGATGGTCCACAATGTTTTGCACTGCCCTAGTTTTATATAGAGAGGTTCATAGACTCAGGAGGATCTAATGGCTTGCTCGAGTGTGAAACACTGCATCACTGCTGGTGTCCAGCTCATCTCAAGGTGAATGTATTTGGCTATATGAATCAGTAAAATTAAACTGATGACGGTTCGTTGTGATATTTTTTGACGCCAGAAGACAAATACATTCAGTGCATGGTGATAAAAGGGGAAGTGTAGGGCATTTATGGGGTGCAGGAGAGCACTAAACACAAAGTGGGAATTCAGGCCAGTGTGCCAAGACTACCATCTGGGTATGACCAATCACCTACTGCTGGTCTATGTTGCGCTGTGAAGAAATTTTTACATACTGTAAGCAATCACAGTACGTAAAGCAATTGTGGCATATCTAGATGTTTACTTTTATTTCCATCCATTCATCTGTACTGCTTATCCTATACAGTCTCATGGGAAGCCTGGAGTCTATCCCAGGGGTACTAAGCGAGAGACACCCTGCATGGTGTGAAACAATCACGCACTCTCACACACAGATAACAGAAAAATTTGAAAGCCAGCCTACAATGCACGTCTTAGGACTGGAGGAGGAAACCCTGAAGCCTATAGGGAGAACATGCAAACTCCACACACACAGCGCAGAGGCAGGAATAAATCCTCCTCCAAACCTAGAGCACATTTTATGTAATAATTAAAATGATAACAGGTTCCTTAATACACTGGGACTTTATCAATTCACGTCTGTTTTTCAGAATCTTATATCAGTAATAGCTCAGGCTGAAATAAGAAGTCTGCAAATCTGGCTTGTGGCCACAGGAAAAATGCTTTATTTTCAGTAGGCTTAAAGGGGATTTTCATGCCAGCCAAACGCTACATCAAGACTGCACTCTTAACACTCCAATCAAGCCTCATTACAGTTTGCTTTGCCAAGGGCAGCATATGTGCATATCCAGTGAGCTTAAATGGTGCTGATGGGAAGCAAACGTTTGCTTGAGACTGCCAGCTTTGTGCTCCATGTGTTTGGACAACCATAGGGAAACAGTCCAACAGAATCTGTCAGTTCATTATTTCTGCAGAAGTAACTCATAACTCACATATCTCACTGGGCTGTGCTTCCTGACACCCAGACTCGACTATCAGACCTGAACCTGACACTAGCACTGAATACCGTTAATCGTATTTTACTATTTATTTACATTTTTAACTCTAAACTAAAATGAAAATAACTTAAATATTATAATTACAATAGTTCTGCACAGTCTCTTCTCGATCTCTACTTAGCTTTTTTAATTGATTCTGGTGATTCATCACAGTGACTCAACTCAATCAACGATCTGTCTCAAAGAAATAATCTTTTGTTTGAATCATTTCCAATCAGCAGAGCTGCCTTTCTATAATTGCAAACTGAAATCATTCTGGGCTCCAACCCTGATCTAATCCTAGGTGAAATTCAATATATTCCCATACTACAGCATGAAACCAAGAGTAAAATCGCTGATAGAAGCAAACTGCTTAATTTTTTGTAACTATTTTACATCATATTTTCAGGTTCTGATAAAGCAGAAAGAGCGAGATGTGGGTCTGAGCCTCCCCAAGCTGCCACTACCACTTTTATAAAATAAAAGTGCATTCAAGGTGGAACCATATATTATTAGCCTTAAAATGAACATTTTTTTATTTCATTGTACATGTTACAATGACTATAAAGACATTCTATTCTATTCTAAAAAAATCATACTTATTTGAAATAAGATTGAACTTAAGTCTAATGCAGCACTGTATGTCAGGTTCTTTACCATTGCATGTCACTAATCAGAAACCAAATCTTTCAGCTGTGTTGTTCAGTGGTTTCCGAGGTTGCTAAACTTGATAAAGCAAAGGGCGTTTTATTTTGGTTGTTATAATGCAGAATCTACTGTTTAAAAAAGGCACACAAGACCTGAAACAACTTTAGTAATACTCTAGTTCAAGATCCTGACATGATGACTTCATGAACTGTTTAGAATGTATAAATAAATTGCTTAGAATCTACATGTAGACGTCTATGGATGCTTTTGGACAAGGGGTCCTCAAAATATTTGCAACCAGGCTGAAAGAACCTTTAAGAAACCCTAATGAGCACAGCACAGATTAAACATTAGATACAAGAAAGCAAATGTGTACTGTCATATGCATTTATTTGAGCCACTGGAACTTTTATTTCATGAACTTCCTTGCCAGTCAAATGTAGATTTGAAACAATGTTCATCATATTAACTTAGTGTTAACGTTATATTTACTTGTTTTTGTTGTTGTTATTTCATTTACCTCCTTTTAATTCCAAGTGACCAGGCAATTAGGTTTTCAACTGACAGCTAAATAATAGTTTATTAAATAGGTACCTTCAAATGAAATGCAATCCTTTTTTATTTCTAATCAGTGACACAGCCTTCTTGTAGATCTTTTTTTTGTTTTAACTTTTTATAGTTTATATGGTAAATAAATTACAAGTCATCCTGTTTTCACACAGAAACTGAAACTAATGCTTTTTGCTTCTGTAGCCACATATCATGAACAATTTTTCATCCGTATTCATTCATTTTATTCTTAGTTTATTGAAAACAACAGGTGTAACCTACCAATCCATTAAAATATAAATAGCTTTTTAAAAATTATCAGTAATGAAAATGTCAGTGAGATATCGTGATTTAGATATGAATGGAGACTCTTGCATGAGTGAAGAAGGTCTTGAAGATTTCAATACAAGTCAGTCCATATTTACTCTCTTACTCATTCATTGTTACCTGGATGACTGAAAACCTTCACAGACTTTAATCGTCCTCGCAGGAACCGACAGAGCAACCGAAGGTCCTGAATGTACATTCTGGTATGATGTCACGCAGCACAGATGTGTAGGTTGAGACCATGGAGTACACTCACCAGCACATCAACCTTTTTCAGGGAACAGCAAGAGTGGCAACCAAAACGATCTTCCTACTTAAGCATGACATATATATAATTAACTGAAGAAAAAAAAAGCCACTGCACAGGGAGATGACTACTTAAAACACACTAGTGCATTTGTGTGTAATTGCACATCTGCGTGCCATTGCCTCGCTGAGTTGAAGTAAGGTCGAAGCAGGGTTATCTTGCCTATCACAAGGTAGCAAGTGTAAGTGAGCGTGCATGAGTATGAGGGAGAGTGAAAGAAAGGGAGCACATCATAACACTGGCGTCCGAAAACTCATCCTTACCTCCACACTTGGCCCATTTGTAGGAGATGCACCAGCACTTGCCATGTCCAGATGGAGATGTGGCAGCATGCATGCCTGCCGTACTTGCCTGCGCTCAGTCCAGCAGTGGCTCTCCGGCTGAGACCCTGCACCGGACCGAGGCCTCCGCCCGTGTAGTCCTGCACGAACCACCTGAAGCTGAGGATCTGCACGAGCACGGACGGGGCGAGCACGAAAAAGAGCGTGAGCCCGAACCACGCATAGTCCCGCTTTCCGTAGTAATCCACGGCCAACAAAACGTCCGTGCCCACATCCCAAAAGAACACGAGCATGGCCAACACGATCCACAGACAGTCCAACCATAGGCGCTCCTCCGCTACTCTTCCTCCTCTTCGGTTCCCCTTCCTCGTGATGGCGCGCAGGCACGCGCTCCGGCAGCCCCAGTAACACGACGACGACTTACAGCAATGGCAGATGTGGATGGCCGCGCTGTCCAGCTCGTCGTCGTTGCCCGCCGTTTCGTCCTGCTCATCCAGCTGCGCGAACCCGGTAACAACCCCCACGCCATCGGATTTCACTGCCATCTTGCTCGCCGAAACGTTTCGTCCCCCCCCCTTCCTCCGTTTCAGGGCTGGTGACGTCACTTCCCAAATACCTGTGCTCCGCAGCCTCTACCCATGAGCGTGAGAACTTAATCGGTGAATCTTGTGAATTTATGAATAAGCGTGTTTAATGCTCAGACACTGGCTGGAAATGAAATCGACCCTTTATCACCAACCAGCAGTGGATTGAACATTTATGGAATTAGTCCTTCTACATCAAAACAAACACTGACGTGCTAATTCAACACCGGAGATTTTGGACTTGGCCGAAGATTATGACTTGAATTCTGCCTTAAAACCAACTGACCTTTGTTTTAGCATTTTATTTCAGTGACAAAGTCTGAATATTTTTTTACAAGCACAATTACTGTACGTTAGCCCACTTTATCTTGGACAGGGGTGAATCCAAGAAACATGTTTTTGGGAGGAAACCTAGAGAATCCAGAGGAAACCCATGTAGAAGAAATTATATTTAGTCCAACATTCAGTGCCAGTAGATTCCTAACAATAAGAATCCTAAATGTATATTTGCATTTCATATTTCCCCTGATGGGAAACATTTATCATGTTTCCTCCCTTGCACATCCAGGGTTGGGGGTCTATTCCTGCCCTGTGTGTGTTGAGTTCTCACTTTGTTTCAGGGATTTTCTTCAGGATACTCCAGCTTCCTCTCCCAGTCCAAAGACATGCATTGCAGGCTGGTTGGCATCTCTAATGGACTGGCACTCTATCCAGTGTTTCCCCTGCCTTGTCCCCTGAATCAATTGTGATATTCTTCAGGTTCCCTACAGCACAGTATAAGCAGTTCAGAAAATGGATGGATTGATATTTCCTTTCCTTTTCACTTGATAGCTTCAGGATCCCTGGTTTGGGCTTTTAAGCTTGGGTTACTGTCTGTGTAGTGTTCTGCATGTTCTCATGAGTTTGACCAGGGTTCTCCAGTTTCCTCCTACTGCACAAAATTGCAGGAAGCTGGCTGTCCTACACAAAACCCCATTGGTGTAAATGAGTGTGAAGGCTGTGTGTGCATGGTGCACTATGATGGATTTGCACCCTTTCTCAGGTGAATTCTCACACTTTAGTGTTCCCAGGACTGAATCCACACCAATATCCTAAAATAGCAGTTACTAAAAATGAATGAATAAATATTTCATTCTTGTTTATGTCTTTTGAAAAAAATGATTACTTATATCAAGACAATTGACTTAAACTGAATAAAGAGATTAATTTGTGACTCAGCATAGTATCCAATCAGCTCCACATTTAATTTCAAGCTGCAGTATATTTGACTACTATCAAGGAGATTCCACAGCCGCTGCTTTCATTAAACATAATAACTGCCAAGATTAGCACAACCCAGTGCTCTGTCACAGTTACTGCAATAAATATCATTTCAGTGAAGAAACACAGAATACAAGATGCACATTCTAATCAACATAAAGGTTTCTTGATGTTACAGACAGTGTTTCTTCTCCTTTCAGTTATGATACCAGTAAAGGAAGCCTCATGGTCATTTAATATTGGTCTATACTACAAATTGTACCATTTGTGCATATGTGGGCTTCTCTTCTTCTTCTACTATTCAAGAGCATGCATTTTTTATGAAATCAAATGCTGGAGTAATATTCTCTAGGGAAAACAGAGTGAATTCTGCATGAGTGTGGGTTGAATAATGCAATGCACATAATTGCCTTCAGATCCCTGGAGAAGAATATTGCTTTCATGCGCCTGTAACAGGAGCAGGCATGCAATAATATATCCATGTACATCTTACATCATTATTGCAGAAATTACACTTTAGTCAATAGTTTCATGATCTGCTGTGAGTTGACAAACTGTACAATTAATTGTAGGTGTAGTTAATAAAAATAATATAATAATCATTATTATTATTATTATTATTATTATTATTATTATTATTATTATTATTATTATTATTAATTCATCTTCATATAATAAAATTGAATAAGAATTACTTAAGAAAATCATTTTAATTAAATAATTAACCTCAGGGTTATGACATAAAATAAGGACATTTAGCTTACACATTTGGCTACATTTTTGTTCACACTTTTGGATATTACTTTGATATACTCTGTAGGGTGTTAAATGCTTTATTTGTGGCACAAATAAGAGCTTGCATTTTGAATATACTTGGATTTAAGTTTAGCACTTAATTAAAGTCTCTGTGTTTATTTCCTTAATGTAGTTATGCAATGTAAAGTACAACATGTTCTTATTTTAACGATTTAATCGTGTAATTAAGTTGAATAGTGAAATTGGTTTCAGTATTGTATGTTTTTCATAATATACATGTATATTTTTCATCTTCAATCACTTAACCTACTAGCTTATTATTTACCCATTTATCTGAAATCATTCAGTAATTCATAGAAATTATTCAGTAATTGCTGTGGCACTAATAGGAAAGATATGTAGCACTAGAATTAAGGAATTAATCTATAATAAGTTAGGGCTTAC
Organism: Hemibagrus guttatus; assembly: GCA_033459395.1. Classification (NCBI taxonomy): domain Eukaryota; kingdom Metazoa; phylum Chordata; class Actinopteri; order Siluriformes; family Bagridae; genus Hemibagrus; species Hemibagrus guttatus. The sequence continues at coordinate 16,729,250 of JAUCMX010000008.1, read as the reverse complement.
TAATGTATAGTGGTAGTGTGAGAGGAAATTTTGCATCAATTAATTAAACATGTTAAAGTTGAAATATATTACAATATAACATATATTTTAATCCTTACTTTAAACAGCTATCGAGCATATTAGGTTCGATTTGATTAAATGTCTATATGCGGCCACATGCATGGGGGCGGGTGGGATGAGGGTAGTTTAACCTTGAGCCACGCCTCTGTTCTGTTGTCCAATAGGAGTGAGCTTTGGGAACTTTTGGAGACGCGCCTTCGTTATGTTAGCCAATAGGAATAGAAACCGGCTTTTGCTCGCGCCACGGGAGAGTCTGATGCAATGCTGACGGATTAAATAACGCAGCTCAGTGTAATAATAGCTCTAATTAAAACTAAATAGGAATTTTTCATATTCATTGCTAACTTGTCTTTAAACCCAAGGATTGATCTCAGTGGAAATAATAAACGGTGAGTAACAGTGCACACATCCTCGTTAGCGGCTTCCTGCGCATTGCTGAAGCATCTACAGAGCTAATTTACATGAGGTCATAATAAGAACAAATATTAGTATGAGTTTTACTCTCTGAAAGTGTTTAGATCACAAAATCGCAATAGTTTAAACGTCTCACAAGAGGCAGAACTGTCATGGTGTTCACAAGAGATGAATGTCAACTAAATATTTTCTTATGAGATTATATTTACCCCCTCTGTATTACACTGTGTGCACGCAGGGACATCCTGGATGCACGTTAATGCTGCGTTTCATTCCCTACTAACTAACTGATACCAAGAACCAGAACACAGGTGACAAGCCCTAATATTCACTTTGTATTGTTTCTTTAATTCTACAAAGTTAAAGCTGGTGAATCTGCACCATAAGAATATTTGTTACATGCGCAACCAATGATAATATCAATGACATGCTAAGATAAAGATTATTTGATGTTATTCTGATTTCTCTGACTAACTAACTACTGAGCAAACAAGCAAAATTGTTTGGTCCATTTGGATTATGTGAGAAGCTTATATAGGATAAAGCTTTATCCAGAAGGTGGCAGTATATCCATACATCCTTGAGGATAAAGCTGCAGACTCATTAACATACTCAGTTTATAATTTGGTCACTACCTTTACTCTACCTGTTAACTGTTCATTTACCTCTTAGATATTTCTCTTCTGTTTTCAAGCCAGATAATGCCTTTAATCAGATCAGTGAGTAAAGCAGCATGGCATCTCCTCCTGAAACCAACATGTGGGTGTGAACACCATTTTTGCTCAGTGAGGAACATCAGTGACATACCACGCCAAGTGACATCATCTGATGTCACCTTTCACTCCGTCTCCTTCTCAGAGACTGACCACCCCAAGGTTCTTATTACAGGTATGAGACTGTTACCGCAATTTCTGTTTTCATCATGTTTTTTATGTGCCATGCTTTTAAACCTATGAGCACTTGTAACTCTACCTCAGTGATAAACACTATGATTTTTTTTTGGATGATTGGTTACCTTGGTAACTAGATAGATTCTCCAAACCAAAGTAGTGTAGTTTCCATGGCAACAGTGGGCCCATGTCACTGATGACCTCTAACATGTAATTTTTTCCCCTATGTGCTTTATATACTTGTTTCAGGTGGACTGGGACAACTGGGGATGGGTCTTGCTACACTGCTTAGGTATGAATAGCTTTTTCTGCCATTATGATAGTTGAAATGCTTAAAGTGGTAGAGCTGACAGAATGAAGCAGAAGGAAATTATACTCCATATGTATTGCATGTATTTGATGAAACATTAATGGATTGCCACAATTATATTTGGGTTAAAATGTCATTTCCTAAATAAGACTAAAGTCCATGCTTTCACCTGTAGGAAAAATTTTGGAAACAAGAATGTAATTCTTTCTGACATCAGGATGCCCCCAAATCATGTTTACCACAGTGGTAAGCATGCAGATTTTTTAAAAAGCATTTGCTCTACCACATAAGGAGCTGTACATTATTATGTTACATATACAGATCTTATTTCTGATTTTGAGGTCCTTTTATCTACGCTGATATTCTGGACTACAAGAATTTACGGGAGATTGTTGTGAACAACCGTATCACATGGCTAGTGCACTACAGTGCCCTTTTGAGTGCAGTCGGTGAGGCAAATGTGACTCTTGCTCGTGATGTCAACATAACTGGTAAATAGCAATGGCATTGTCTAAGGAAATAGATTTTTTCACTGCTGAGGAAAATTGAATATTGATCTTCTTATTCTTCTCATTTTAAGGATTGCACAATATCCTTGACGTTTGTGCGGAACATAGGGTTTGCCTCTTTGTTCCTAGCACAATTGGAGCTTTTGGACCGACATCCCCTCGTAACCCCACCCCAGACCTGTGCATTCAGCGCCCAAGAACCATTTATGGAGTGTCCAAGGTCCACGCAGAGCTGATGGGAGAGGTATTCAGTGGGGAGATAAAAATAGCACTGCCTCAGAAGGAGCTTAGCCTTTAAGCTTTGTCTAGGTGAAACAGATGTTCAGGTGCACAATGTCCTTGTGCTTTTGTTTGACAGTATTACCATCACAAATATGGCCTTGACTTCCGTTGTCTGAGGTACCCAGGCATCATCTCAGCAGACTCTCAGCCTGGAGGAGGAACGACAGGTTATCTTTCCTGTCTTTACCAACTGTTCTTGCATTTCTCTATTTTCCCCTCTATTTTCTGTGCTTTTATCTATTGTCACTCACACTTTCCTTTCTTCAGACTATGCTGTCCAGATCTTTCATGATGCTGTTAAAACAGGTAAATTTGTGTGCAACTTGAAGGCTGACACACGCCTCCCTATGATGTTTATTGACGATTGTCTGAGAGCTACACTGGAGGTGATGGAGGCTCCTGCTGAGACGCTTAGCATGCGTACTTACAACATCAATGCCATGAGCTTCACTCCTGAAGACCTTGTACAGGAGGTACAGAAGCACCTGCCTGATCTGCACGTCATTTATGATGTTGACCCAACTAGACAGGCAATTGGTAAGAGCCTAAAAAATATATGGAATTTTTTTTTTTAAAGGATGCATAAAACCCTTTTTGGCTTTGTTTGAACAGACAAATCATATCTGATTTTTGGTCATCTGAATGGATAGAAAATAACCTCTTTTTTTTCTTACCACAGGCCACATATGTATATGGTTTTAGAACAGATTAAAATCATTTTTATGGTCATGTGACTCATTTAGATTTGGAAATTCATATTTAAGATATAAATCAAATTTGCCTTGCTGTGTGTACTAAGACTTCAAGGCTGTGTCTTACATCTGAGATGTACTACATCTAGACTTACTGTAACTTATCTTGCCATGCATTCCAATTCTTTTCATTTGATTCCTGACTAGCCGACAGTTGGCCCATGAACTTTGATGACAGCAATGCGAGGAAAGATTGGGGCTGGAAGCATGAATACGAGCTACCAGAACTCATCCAGACAATGCTGGGGACAATCGGCGCTAACTCCAGACTCACACATATTAACTGAACATCACTGTGTGTGCACACAGACATGCTGGATATGTGACGAGATACGAGATCCAACCAAAGAAAAAATCTGTTTTGCTCTTTTGTGTCTAGAGTGAGAATGGGCATTGAATTACATGACAGTATCCTGAATCTTGCTGGACCACTGTATCAAAATATGGTGCCAGTAAAGACAGGATACTTGATACTAGGAATGTAGACCTACAGGTAGGCCAGTTGTGAACATGCTAGAACAAACAGCTTCCTATTTGGAACAGATAATGATCAGATATCCCAACAAACATTGGGGACAAACAGTTTTTTCTCATTTCAACACTCATACATCACTATGCTTCCAAAGTCTGACCATTTTATTGAGTTTTATTCTTAATAGGTACAATATTTTTTTGAAATCCTGATGTAGTGATTTGCACTGTACTTATTCAAACGACAGTGTAAGAAGCCTTTAATGGGTGTGGTGGTGTTGAGATATAAGGAAATGAACTGGGTTTTAAAATAACATACATTCCTAGTCTAGATGTTGGGAATCAAAGGTTACTGTATATTTTCTCATGTAAGTTATTTCCGGTAACTACCTAAGATCACATGGTGAGTTTTGTTTTAATATGAAGTACAGGGATGCCTCACATTGGCCTTAACTTCTGTATAACATTTTTCACTCAAACTATCCTTGAATACTTGACATTTGTTGTCACTTAATATTTTGCATAGCATTTTGCTTTTGCTTTTTTTTGGTGCTAACTTTAATGTATTTCTTTTTTAGTGTAATATTATTGGTGTAAGTTGCTTCATATTTGATCAAATGTGCTCTTCTATAGAAAGATATCTAGTATTATTCATAAGAAAAACCATTAAGACTGTGATGCTATTCATTGAAAGACTATATAACTAAACTATTCAGATTTATCAAAAGAGCTTATACATTTAGTTTTGCACAGTTCTGTGTCCTTACAAAGTATTTTTTGAAACTCTGTGATGACCTATATATGTGAGTATGTTTTCTGTATTGTAGATACTATTACTTAATAGTTTAATCCACATTCTAAATGAAGTGCTATTGCTTAGTACCTTCTTCCATGTAGCACCCGAGAAGGATGAATTAGCTTAAAATGTCTGTAGAATAAATCAATCAACCTAATCAAAATAAATAAATAAATAAATAAAAATGAGGAAGCATTTTTCTATTGAAATATTTGCAAACACTTTTGTAAATTAGAGCACAAAGACATTTCTGTGTAATACTGTCGGTATTTAATACTATATATTTGATTCCCAGTATGGGTCCAAGGGATATAAGGCTGCCTCACAGCTCCAGACTCCCTGGTTTGTTCCTGATCTCTGGATACTGTGAAGTTTCTGTAGGTTCTTTCTGGATCCATGAGGGTTTCCTGTCCACCTCCCAAAAACTTGCTGTAGGATCGTTGACGGAAATTGTGCTAAAATTGTCCCTAGGAGTAAATGAGTGTGTGTGGTGCTCTATCTATGGTGTATGCCCTCCTCACACCCACTATTTCCAGGATAGACTCTGGCTCCTCCATAACCCTGACCAGGATAATGCGGTTACTGAAGATGAACGAATTAATGATTGAGAGTATAAAATATTTTTAAAATGTTAGTTAAACATTCTGTTTACTCATTTCTTTTTCGTTTTTGTAGAGCTAGATGTAGAGTCTTTTTGTGAGAAGCTTGATGCATATGAAGAGCGTCCTGCTCCTTGTAAAGCAGTTTGACTCAGTCTTATTTCCAGCAACTCTTGTACAGCTCTGATTTCCTTGATTAAAATCTCCTTCACCATGTCTGCTTCTGACTGCAGAGAGGAGCGAACCATGCTTTCCAGGGCCTAGAGTCAAATAACATTTTAAGCAAGAGGATTAAACATTTAATGCTCATCTCTGATACAATGCAGTATTTTTGTTACTACAAAAGTCCAAATCTAGTTAAAAGCAAACGTATATACATTTTTGGATAACAGCAGTGATAAATACAACAAAATGTTCATTCAAAAATGTCCTGTCTTATAACCCTAAGTGAGCTTTCAGTAGGATTAAATAACACACGTACTTGTTTAATCCGGTTTATAATAACTGCTGATGAAGCATGGGTGTTTAAAGATGAAGTGCTGTTTAGCTGATTGCAGCATCGCACTTGGACTTGAAGGCCCTCTTACATTTGTGGTATAGAGACGGTGAGGAACATATTGATAATATGTCTAAAAATATTCACAGTTTAGATACAGATGAGTGACAAAAGAAAAATTAAGTGTTTTATTGATGTGTTGCACCAACATAAGCCATCTGAATAGCTTCAACTATCCATAGGGTGAGAGTCTGTGCTGTGATGATGGATGAATTCTTACAAATGTTATTACCACAATTGGTGTTTTGATGCCGAGGGTAGAGAGTGCTGTCCAAATGTAATCTCTCATAGGTGTTCAATTGAGTTGGAATCTAGTGACTATGAAAGCTATAGCATATAATTTACATACTTTTCATTCTTGTGGATTGGGTGGGGCCATTCGGTCAGACACCACAGCCATCAGGTTAGGAATGACAATCCTGTTTCACTTTTTTTATGATAAAGTGTTGCACTTTAGTTAACACATTCATTTTATTTAAAAATTCCCTTGAATTGTGTGTATCCTATCTTGCAGTACTAACTGTACTGTTGACTATTAAGACTACAAAACACTGCTGTAAGTCACTCTGGTTACAGGAATCTTTTATATGCTGTAAATCTTATTGGAATTGTAAATGTTTCACTATGATAAAGATGACCATACAGAATAACTTGTTATTGATTTGCAGTGTCCCTTCACCCTGAGGGAAGTAGTCAACTCAAATAAGGTTGATTGAAGCTGTTATGGTGTCTTGTAGAAGGACACCACCTTACTAATTTAGTATATGTTGATTTTTCCTTTAATTTTTCCTTTAAGTGACATGACCTTACAATTTATTTACTCTCATGTGCTAACAAGCACAATGTTAAAATTAGACATACATTGAGAAACACTAGTACCTGTTTGTCTAGTCTGTCCTCCAATGAAAGATCACCAAGGCTGACTTGCAGCTTTTCCATTATCTGGGCCTCAGCCTGTTCTTTCAGTCTATGGATTTCTGCAATCTTTACTGCCTCGGCTGCATTTAGTTCTTTCAAAGCCTGCTGCTTCTCCCAGACTCCCAAATCTGTTCCCTCAGATAGTGGAAGGGGATGTGGTGGAACATGAATCTCAAGGTGCGAGTGCATGCACTTAAGGTTCGCCTCCTTCTTTAAAAAAGCTTGATAGAGGCACTGATGATGGATGTAGGTCTGCACCATGAAGTTATACATGGTGGTGTGATGAGAGGAAGGCAGTTGTGGATGACACTGAGACAGCCGTGTCTGGATCAAAGACAGTGCTTCAGATTTCTCCAAACCTGATACAGAGGTTTATATACAGAGGACCACACACATATTTAAGAAACCCTTGCTGACAACACAGTAGAATTAATTCACATAATGCATCATTTCATTTATTTATTTAGTTAGTTAGATTACAGGGCTTTAAAATTGGTCTTGGTCAGTATGCAATACTCACAGGCAATCACAATCACAAGGCATCTTTGTCCAGCTGTTATTCAGCAATATTATTGTTAAAATGCAGATATGCATCTATAAGTCTAGGCTGAAAATATATTTGTTTAATCAGGCATTTTGTAATTGTTTTCTTAGGTAAAATAGCAGATCTAAAGTGTTCACTGGCCACTTTATATCCCTGGATGCCCTCCATGTTACCTTCTGGCTATCCCTTTTAATTTTGCTGTTATATCTAGCCTTGCCAGAGTCTGTGCTTGCACTCTGTACACAATGTACATTATCCTTGACCATTATGTGACAATAAACATACATAATAATCTGTTTCTTGCTCTTTTCTTTCAAGCTACACATGCTACTTCTGAGATACCAGTGAGTAACTTCAACAAAATAGACATCATGTTAAAACTAGAATGAATTTCTTGGTTACACAACCGCACTTTTTGACCATATAGTACAGTTATAGAGGGGAATTATTTATAATCGCACTATCCGGCATCACCCAGGTGGGTTAGATGGGTTACCTTTTGAGTCTGGCTCCTCTCAACTATTCTTCCAGGGAGTTTTTCCTTGCAACCGTTACTTCTGGCTTGCTCATTAGGGATAAATTTATACATTCATTCATTCATTGTCTTCCACTTATCCGATCTATTCTCGGGTCACGGGGAGCCTGTGCCTATCTCAGGCGTAATCGGGCATCAAGGCAGGATACACCCTGGATGGAATGCCAACCCATTGCGGGGGCGCACACACACACACACACACACACACACACACACACACACACACACACACACACACACACACACACACACACACACACACACACACACACACACACACACTCTGGACAATTTAGAGATGCCAATCAACGTACAATTCATGTCTTTGGATGGGGGGCTTCGGGGGGACCAAGGTACCTGGAGGAAACCCACCGAGGCATGGGGAGAACATGCAAACTCCACACACACGGCAGAGGCCGGAATAGAACCCCCAACCCTGGAGGTGTGAGGCAAGCGTGCTAACCACCAAGCCACCATGCCCTCCCCCCTTAACTTTATACATTTAAAATGTATATCCTGAATTGTCACTTTGTGACAGTGTCAGTTGTTAAAAGTGTGATGCAAATAAAATTTTATTGAAGTGAATATATTTAATAAGTGAAACATACAGGTTTTATGAAGCATTTTTTCAAGAGCCATGACTCACCTCTAAGCTCAGGGAGGAGCTCTTTACACAGATTTGCTATTTGGACCACTGCAGCCCATGGAAGCCCACGCTGTACCGAGTACATCACATTCTCATACACAAATTCCTGGTGTAAATACTGCCTCTGGTCGTCGCCTTCAAACTCTCTCCACTGAAAACAGCTGCTCAGGCGCACAATGCCTTCATCCCTCTGAAACGAAACGGAGCACGCTAGCAATAAGGCAGAAGTGACTGAACATGCTCCTGATGATGGGGAAAGAGGCGTGATTATACGAACGCCCACCTGCTTTGGCACCGGCACCTGTAATCTCTCTCGACTTTTCTACTGCGCCGTTATTTAATGTAAGGTTATTGGAGGTAAGCTGCTGCATTGATCACACTGGCTGCAATGAATGAAACCTTTTAAGCGTATGATAGAAATTGTGTGCAGACATGCATGATGTGAAACCTGTTGCATCTGCAAATCTGCAAAAAAAAAAAAAAAAAAAAAAAAAAAAAAAAAAAAAACTTAGGCCTGTCTGCTAGTGCTTTTACCTTCAAGCTAACATATGATTTTTATTCAAAATGATAAACATTACCTAAAATCTAGCGACTGTGATTTGCTTTAACTTCCCCAATGGCCTGCTCGTACATCCGCTTCTAACAATTAATAAATGGCCTCCGGAAAGGGTTTGAAGTCCAAATCTAACTGTAGGTGTATGTCGTACTCTGGTAAAGGCTGTAACTAATAGAAGCTTGTGCACTGGACAGTTACCTTGAGCCTCGCTGCTTCCTGTATCGCCGACTTTAACGCGTCCATTGCGGCTGCTGCTGTTGTTAGGAGAATGCTTGTTACCAGGGAGACGCGAGCAACCATCACGTGGTTCCTTTGACTATAGGACTGCATAGGCATTGTGTTTACCGAGCAGTCACACCAGTTACACATGTACCATCTGAACATGTGTTTAAAATCTCAGTGCCATAATAGAAATCTCTATTGTCAATGATAGAACCTCAACAGTAATGATGAATAATGTCTGAGTAATAATGTCTGAGTAATGATGAATAATGATATCATGAAATCATTAATGATGTCATGAATATGAATAAACTATCTCCATAATAGGCAAATGATGTCATTTCAGCAACTATCCAGTTATGCTAAAACTCTATTCAAATTAACATATATACATAATACATAATGCATCTTTATTAAGTCAGGTATCCTGCTTAATTCCATGTTTGAAATATGTTTATTAGAAATAAATGAATGAATGAATTAAGCCCTACAGATAAGTGTCAGATATTCCTCTCCAAGACACCCCTACTATAACAGGCAAAATATTCAAGTGACACAAATCATTCTAAATACAGCAAAGCACAACTGAGACTTCAGTTCTGGCTGACAATGTCGCAAAAAGAAATTGTTTAAAGAGAAAAATGTGAAATATTCGGGATAGGTGATAATATTCTATATTGTGGGATATATGATATTATAATATATAATATCACCAAGCCCACAATATATATTTTTGCAAATGTCAGAATCTTTGTTACAGAGGTTAAAATATTGATCATGAAACATTCTTGCTTCATGCTTATTTGTTTGTAATTATTTGTTAATAATATATCAGAAGTAGCTTTGAAAAGTAACAAATTAGCAGAACACATCAAATTTATTAATAACTGTAAGAAGAATAGGAAGAAGAAGAAGAAGAAGAAGAAGAAGAAGAAGAAGAAGAAGAAGAAGAAGAAGAAGAATAGGAAGAAGAAGAAGAAGAAGAAGAAGAAGAAGAAGAAGAAGAAGAAGAAGAGGAAGAAGAATTGGAAGAAGAATTGGAAGAAGAAGAAGAAGAAGAAGAAGAATTGGAAGAAGAAGAAGAAGAAGAAGAAGAAGAAGAAGAAGAAGAAGAAGAAGAAGAATAGGAGAGAAGAAGAAGAAGAAGAAGAAGAAGAAGAAGAAGAAGAAGAAGAAGAATAGGAAGACGAAGAAGAAGAAGAAGAAGAAGAAGAAGAAGAAGAAGAAGAAGAAGAAGAAGAAGAAGAATAGGAAGACGAAGAAGAAGAAGAAGGAGAAGAAGAAGAAGAAGAAGAAGAAGAAGAAGAATTGGAAGAAGAAGAAGAAGAAGAAGAAGAAGAAGAAGAAGAAGAAGAAGAAGAAGAAGAAGAAGAAGAATTGGAAGAAGAATTGGAAGAAGAAGAAGAAGAAGAAGAAGAATTGGAAGAAGAAGAAGAAGAAGAAGAAGAAGAAGAAGAAGAAGAAGAATAGGAAGAAGAAGAAGAAGAAGAAGAAGAAGAAGAAGAATAGGAAGAAGAAGAAGAAGAAGAAGAAGAAGAAGAAGAAGAAGAAGAAGAAGAAGAAGAAGAAGAAGAAGAATAGGAAGACGAAGAAGAAGAAGAAGAAGAAGAAGAAGAAGAAGAAGAAGAAGAAGAAGGAGAAGAAGAAGAAGAAGGAGAAGAAGAAGAAGAAGAAGAATTGGAAGAAGAAGAAGAAGAAGAAGAAGAAGAAGAAGAAGAAGAAGAAAAAATTGGAAGAAGAAGTAGAAGAAGAAGAAGAAGAAGAAGAAGAAGAAGAAGAAGAAGAAGAAGAAGAAGAAGAAGAAGAAGAATTCCTGTATTAATTAATTCATCTGTTCATTTGTTCTTTTTTCTACAATGAGTCAACAATAGGGTTTTACAAGAGTAAAAGTAAATAAAATAGGGTAGTAAATTGTGGAACATGATAAATGACTGTAATAAAATGATCAATTATAAGACTTATCTAAATGTGTATTTAAAAGTGCCTTAAAAGGTTAGGATAAGCAAGTAAAGCTCTACTGATATGTTTGCCAAAGCTAAATCTACAACTTTGTGCTCTAAATAGTTTGTCTAATTCTGTGTTTACATTTTTACATCAGCAAAACACTACATTTTATTTAAGGGTACTTGCCATACACATTACTTTTAGAGAAGTAAGAGTTAATATCTACTGGCACAGATGGTGGAACAGTATAATCCTCTTTCATAGGAGTCACTCCTCCCTGTGTGGGGGTCTGCATGTATCTGATAATTAGGCTAATGGAATGAATGGAGACAGAGTCAACTGTACAACATACAGATGTGTCATCCCTGTAATGGGTCTCTGTAGCTGCTGAGTAACACACCACCATAATGGATTGGTACTGTTTCATCTTTACATATACTTGCAGTGTTTCAGTACCTGCTGAACCAGCTTCCTGGACTCATTAATAGCCAGCACCAGAGTTTGGAGGTTTTTGGCACAGCTCATTGCAACAATGAATCCATCGCTAAAGGGTAAGCTGCTGATGTGTGCAATGCAGTGTGAAATTAGTGCAAGAGACACAAGATAGCTACGATTCAGAAAGAGTAACCAGAAAGGACCTTGGCCTAATTCAGCAAGTATGTGAATAAAGCAACAGGCCATAATTTATAACATGATTTGTAGGATGATAATGGGGGTTTGGGCGCTGTGAATGTGTGGAGTACAGGAATTATATGGTCTAGAATCAAGCACAGTGGTTGTAATCACAGTGGAATAAAAGCTGGGCAACAGGGCTGTCATTAAATCCTGTGACCTAATTAGGCTTTAAACTGACTTATCTGGTTGTTATGGATGAGAGAAGCTCGCTCAAAACACTGTAGTCTCTAGACTAGGTCATTAATATTGTTCTAATACTCAGTTTTATGTCACTGTAGTTTTACTATATGTTTTACTGTTTGTCAGTGTAATTGTACATGTTCATATTACCAAGAGACTAGAGTGTCTGTGGCTTGTTATCTGTTACTTATTTTGCATGGTTCATGTAACACATTAACTGAGATCACATTGTGTGACTGCTGTGTACATATGCTGGATATGGATTATGAAAAATAAATATTCATTATGTGTAATTGGTGCACTTGGGTAGTAGCTGTTAAATAAAATAAATGCTCTTAGACTAATTTTATTTCCTTTTCATTATAATTGTCTTAAGTGACACACTGAATTAATAAAGTCTTTCACAAGAGATGGTTGTGGGCAATTGTGCTTTCTTAAAGGATCAAAATGCGTGTCACCTATGGAAAACAATTCATTTTGCACCTTTGCTAAGCCTGAAAGTCATGTTCGGAACTGGGAGAATGAATGCATCCAGTAGTTTAAGGCCTGAATAACTTATTGCAAGCCTGTTATAGACACATTATTAGTCATTCCTGTTACCAAGGGTCCTAACAAGGAGAAAGTTTTTATCTCAATTATGCCATAGTATTATAACCAGTTCTTTCCCCCCCTCAAATGATTACTTAATAGCCTGTTGCTATGGCAAGGTTGGTTTCCTGTTAGACTGTCTGTGCTATTTAACCCATTGCACACATACATTATTATTTATTTTGGATCATATTAAATCAGGGCCGTAGATAATACATATAACATCAGATGCTTGAGAAGCTGTTATGCCATTCCTTTGGTTTTCATAAGACAGCCTTCAGGCTCTAAACAGTTCTGTATCAGATTAGTGAAATGCGTGTCTGACAGAGCTTCACAGTGTTTGTTCCCATGAGTCTCACAAATGGCTGCTTGAGTTTGTAATACAGAGTGGAAGATAACAAATGAAAAACGATCTCTTCTTTTTGTCAAGTATTTTATGCTGCTTATGATTATTTCCTCTTGTGTAATGTTTATTTAATGTTTTTTACTTGAAGCTTGAATGAAGAAATAGCCTGTGATGTACTTAAATATTAACTTTGTTAGTTTTTTCTTCTAGCATTGCCACTGAGCACAGCATTAAAGAGATTGTTCGGGTTCATTGTAGAAAATCTTGTCATTATAAAACAGGTCTGCAATGTTGCTCTGAAGTATAATTCGGAACACAGTAGCTGTGCTTAATGGAGGTAACAGAGGGTCACTTTATTTTAAGATGCAGAGGTTGTGCCGGCTTTACAAGAGCTTACAGTAAGCCACTTTCTGACAGTGTAGGAGTGACTTAACAGTAGCACATGTTAGACACACAAAAGAGAGCTTAATATGTAAAAGTACAAACAAATATAATGATATCTCTTTAAATGTGGATGATTGTGGATATTAAATATTAAGGGTAGTATTACTGTGATAACCCTATTATTAAGAATAACCCTGTTACGATCTGCTGCTATATTATAATGTCATCTTTCAGTATGTAGTAGAGATGTTTATTCACATGCCACATTTAGTCCAGGCTTCTCTATGGAAACAGAAACCTTGCTTGTACCTGTACGTACAGTAGTTTCATCAGCAACAGCTAAATGTCCTTGCAGTAATGTCACAGTGGTTTTTTAGCTGTTTGTGTGCATTTGAGAGATGGGGCGTATGTTTGAAGAACCACTGTCTGTCCTGGCAGCCAGATGCACATAATTATCCATTGTAATAACACATGCTAAAGTAAAAAAAAAGCACAGAACATGCAGTTCCAGTCACTTGCATTTTGCGAGAATGCATTTTTTCAACACAGTTTTTCCTCACTGTCTATTCTGCATGTCTTTCTTTACACAATCTGGGCCTTCCTGGCATGTATCTAACGCTTGAGGAGACTTCAGATGATTAAAGAAGCTTTGCCCTCTATCCTTAGCATCCAAAGGACATGCTTAATGGCAGCATCTGTAGTGGCAGGATTCTGAACATATGTTGCAGTGATGCTTACTGCACTTCAGACTGCTGGATGCTACCTGAAACATGGTTCACTCATTGGTAGTATAAGTTTGTTTTAGTTTTTCTAAATATGTGTATTTTTATAATATTTACTTGGATCATATGTCATTTGAGTGTGAGTATATTTTCTGTTTCTGTGTTTATTATAGGAGATGCTGATTCCATGTTTGTTATATTTGGGGGATATTTAGAAATCAGAATTGGTGTGAAGTGATGTTAGGAAAAATGTTTTGGCCTAACTTATACATCAAGTGTAGGCAGATCTGGAGATGTAAAATTTAGGGCTGGTTAATGTATAATTAACTGGTAATATTATGTACAACCAAAATGAAATTACATATTTAATCCACATTTGCATAAAAGGTAAAAGTGCAGACATCAGAAAGATATATTACATTCATTTAAAGGCTGATTTTTGTCACATTTATATACAGTATGCAACTAGCGGTGAAATGAGAATCCAGCATGCTCCTTCTTAGACTGCAAATAAATGATATGAAATAAGAAGTAATTGAATGATATACAATTATGTTACAGTATGTTATAGTAATGGTACAGAGTGTGCAAACATTACAGATTGGGAAATTATATACTAAAAGTGCAGGTGAGATACAGTTCAATTCAATTAAATTTTATATGCATAGTGCTTTTAACGATGGACATTGTCTTAAAGCAGCTTTACAGAAATATAAAAATGTAGAATCTTTAAAATTAACTTCATATTTATACCTAATGAGCAAGCCTAAGGCAACTGTGGCAAGGAAAAATTCTCTGAGATGATATGAAGAAGAAACCAGACTCAAAAGGGGACCCATCCTTATTTGGACGACACCTGAGCTTGTGATTATAAATGATGTCCTTTTCTACAGCTGTATATAGTCAATTGTGAAACTTATAGGTCAGCAAAATATTTGAGTTCATTATAGATTTATCACTGATTCCTTCCTGATGAAGCCTTCAAATATTTAATTACGGAGACCCAAGTGCAAAACCAACCACCGCAACAGCAGTTTAAAGCCTTCAACTGGTTTAAGCCTTAGCAGTTCCATAGCAGATACATGTAGTAACAGAAAAAAAAATGCAGTGTGCAAATTGACAATGGAGTAAATACATCTTAATGGAAATGTGAAAAATCTGTCAGATGGACATGTCTCTGTTGAGGAACCTGATGGCCTTAGGGAAGAAGCTCCTCTTGAGCCTCTCTTTTAATAGATGAAATTCATCTTTTCATCAGTGTTATGAAATAAGTGTTTTTCATGAGAATTAAATTATGATCAGCTTTAAAGATTAGTAACAAGAGAAGGCGGCACGGTGGCTTAGTGGTAAGCATGTTTGCCTCACACCTCCAGCATCCTGGGTTCGAGTCTTGCTCCCGCTCACTGGAGTTTGCATGTTCTCCCTGTGCTTGGGTGCTCTGGTTTCCTCCCACAGTCCAAAGACATGCTTCTAGGCTGATTGGAGTCTCTGAATTGCCCATAGTGTGTGTGCCTTGCGATGGGTTGGCACTCCATCCAGGGTGTATCCTGCCTTGATGCCCAATGACACCTGAGATAGGCACAGACTTGGTGTGACCCGATGATAGATCGGGTAAACGGTACAGACAATGGAATGGAGTAACAAGAGAAGCACATTTCCCTGTCTCATAGTGAATAATTCTATAATAATGAATCCTCTTATGCTAAAAAATATTAGACATCATTTCAAATTCTGAATTGTATGTTGGCATGTTGTTCGGGATGGAAGTTGGAAGTTGCTTTGCATTATTGTTGCATGCAAGTTTATGTCATATAAATTGAATTTTTATCATGGATAAATGGGACTCGTGTGACAGTACTGGAGAACTCTGTAAGTTTTAGTATTGGAGATGTTGTTCATCATTACTGATCCAGTATGCTTAGATTTCTATACAGAAGGTTTGATTCAATCTTACAGTATGCTACCTTATAGTTACTCTATCATTTATTTCTTTTTTATTATATTTAACTCAAAGATAATGTTTCTGGTTGTGTTATTTGATAAAATGTGTCTATTGTATGAGATGTTTGCAAATGAAACAACATAATTCGTGATATTTTAAAGATGTACTGTAGACATTTAGAAGTGTTAATGGTACAGGCCTTTTCTCTTACAGAGTCGAGCAACTAGGAAGAATGCAGAGTGCAGGCTTCTCCAATGCAAGCTCCCAGATTAGGCCTGGTTCCTTGTCTCGTGTCTCCAGTGTGACCACTGCCGCCCCAGCCAAGAGAATCACTTTCTACAAGAGTGGAGACACCCAGTTCAGTGGTATCAGGATGCCCATTCATAAACGAAGCTTCAAATGCTTTGATGCCTTGCTGGATGACCTTTCACAGAAAATGCCTTTGCCATTTGGTGTTCGGACGATCACTACACCCAGAGGAACTAATGCTATTCAGAGTCTGGAGCAGTTACAGGATGGGGCTTGCTACCTGTGCTCTGATCGCCACTATGTTAAGCCAATCGATATGGAGGTTGCAGGAAAACGGCCAGCTGTCTGGCACCACAGCTACCCTCTTATCACCCCAAGAAAGCCTTCACGACCTGACGAGCCACCTACGGGACATTCTGGCCATCACTACCATCGACACCCAAAGAGGATTGTCCTGGTGAAAAACAGTGATCCTGCAGTGAGAAGGTCCATCATTTTGAGCAGAAAGCGGACTCGAAGCCTTCGTATCTTTATGGATGAGATTTCAGAACTGATGCAGAGCAATGTCAGGAAGCTGTACACCTTGGAAGGTCGGAAGGTCAGCAACTACTTGAGCCATAGTTAGCATTGATGAAACTTCATCGTTCATTGAATTTCTTGTTGCATATGGAGTCAAAAAATGTGATCTTTTGTCTGATCTGACTAGAATATTATGAGATGCTCTATTACTGAAAAAGTCATAATTTATATTATCGATATGCTTAACTTTTAAAATTATTTAATGTTTTCTCACAAGTGATGACTTTTAATTTGATTTTTATTAGCTTTTTATTGTTAAAAGTCAGATTAGCTAAAGGGAATAAGTTTCCAGATTTTACTTTATCACCTATTTGCTGACTTTATATTTGGACTCCCACAGATTGATAGTATGCAGAGCCTGATGCAATGTCCCAGTGTGCTGGTGTGTGTGGGCCGAGAGCCCTTCAATCCCCTCCTTCTGGAGCATCTGAGAAAGAACTCAGAAGAGAAGTTGCCTGGGATAGGTGCAAGGTCGCACTCCAGCATCTACAGCGAGGGCTATGACAGCAAGAAAAATGGTATTGCCTGGAGATAGAAAAAAGTAGTTTGTTTGTTTGAGTTGCTTTGTTGCGGGCCAAAGGTTTCTAACAGTAATATAAAAAGAATAAAATCTTCATGTATTAATAATTGAATAGATAATCTAACCAATTATGCTATAAAGTAAATATCAGTGACAAAGGATAGGACAATATACTGATTATTTATTTATTTAAAGGATAATAATGATGATGATTGTTCATATTGTATTTACAGTGAACTTTGGACCTGAGACCAAGAAAAGTATCATCCATCCGAGGTCAGATTCAAGTAACAAATCCACAAGGTTCTCTCTATCCTCAGAAAAATCTTACCCAAATGCATCAGGCATGACCCCAGGGCAGCTGGGATGTGTTACAAAGGAAGTTGTAATGAATGATGATGTCGAAAAAAGGGTTGTCGTCAACAAAGATGGCAGTCTGTCTGTAGAAATGAAAGTTCGGTTCCGCCTAGTCAATGATGAAACTCTTCAGTGGTCCACTGAAATCAAGAAATTGCCAATATCTACAAATGAATGTAGTTCTTCACAGGAGGGAGACCCTCATCATCTTCAAGGCAAAGTTGAATACTCTGAACCAGAGTCCAACACAGAATGTGAGGCTGAGGAGGCCTCTTCACCAAAATGCCATCAAATGGACTTTTTAGGATCTTACTGTCAAAATTGCTGCAGCCATAATCAAGGGTATGATATCTGGAAAAATCCTTTACACAAGAATGATGGACCCAGTGGAACCAGGAGTTCCTCTAATTCTGATGGATCATCTGACAAAACTATGCATCAAAAGGCATCTGTGGACAGTGTGTATACAGTTTCCCGGTCCAGTGAGGAGTATACTGAACATGTGCTAGAGAAGGCATCTTGCTTCCAACAAACTATTGAGGAAGGGGACACAAGGATTAAATATTGCTCAATAAGTCGTTGTTGCAGTCAGAGTGAAGTATCAACCAGCACTACAAAGTGTAATGAACCCACTGACTCATGTGAGAGTAAGACTGAGAAAATATGTCACCATAATGATAAGAGAAAACCAGACTATGCAGAAGTTGATCATTTGAGCAAAGTCAAAAAAGTAGCAGAACATTTGATTTCTGCTACCAGCAATTCATCCATCATCCAGTCATTCAAAAAGGGGGAGAAAGCTGATTATGATGACCTTTCTGCAAGTGTATCGACAGCATGGTGTTCTGAACAGGATAAACAATTTGCATGTGCACACTGCTATGGCTGTCAAGGGTTGCAAAATTTGCATTCATCCTCCGTACCACCTAAAGTCTCAAGCTGCTCTGCGGATGCATTAAAATCCAAAAAGTACAAAAGCATGTATGCCGCACCAGAAGTGTCTCCAGAGGGTCACTGTGATAGTATGGACAGTGCTAGATCTTCTGATTCAGAAGTGTCCTCAAGGTCTCAATGCTGCTGCTGCAATGCAACACCAAGCATGGTGGAATCTGAAATAAAGAGTGGTTTAAAGGAAAGGGTTCAGAATGCAGTGTTTGATGACAGCAAAGTGTCTCAGGCAATAACAAATTCCCCCTGGACAGTGATATCAAATGGTTGTGTTCAGAAAGCATGCAAGGAGGAAGCAAAGATTGGGAAAAGATCTATAAGGGCCATGTCAGTAAACACATGTGTCTCAGTAATGTCCACCGTATGCCCTTGTTGTGGTGGATGTGGAAGATTAACATCAACAATACCAGCAAATGTTCACGATATACCTGTTCAGGTAGCTGAGGAAGACGGTGAGGTTAAGTCACTTGCTCTGGGATCATCTAAGTCATCTGGGTCTGAGAGATCTAACAAATGTACTCATTGTTCACAGCAAAGAGATTCTGTTATTTCAAACAAACTTGAGAGTAATGTTCAAAATAAGGTAGACATCAGACATGCTTGCCCCCAAAGTCCATTATCTGATTCATCAAAATGTTCCACTGATTCAAAGCAATCCAATAAATCTAACCAGCATGCATGTGGGAGGTCATGTGATGCAGAAATGATTTCTGAAAATGATACAGAGGATAGTGTAGAAGAAAGGACCAAAAGTGCCATGTCATTGGAATCAATTGGATCTGCAAAGAAAAACAATGACATACCAGATAAACTAATAACATCTAAACAAGAGAACCAAACTGCTACCCAGGAAAATATAACAGAAACAGAGAATGTGATGCAAGATTCTGATATAGACACTGAAGAAAGAGTCCCTAGCCAAAGAGTCCCTAGTGCAATGTCAACTAAAACATACTCATCTAAAGATTCTGACAAATCCCACAAAACAAACAATATTCAAAACACTGCAGCTTTCTCACCACCAGTTTCTACAAGTCCTAATACAGACAGTCATCATATAAAAATACATTCAGAGAGGTCAACAATTGCT
The DNA here is from genome assembly GCA_033459395.1 of Hemibagrus guttatus. Taxonomy (NCBI): domain Eukaryota; kingdom Metazoa; phylum Chordata; class Actinopteri; order Siluriformes; family Bagridae; genus Hemibagrus; species Hemibagrus guttatus. Next base: position 16,709,666 of record JAUCMX010000008.1, on the reverse strand, counting down.
CTGTCCAAAAGTGCCAAAGTTTCAGTGAAATCAAATGCATGCTCAGAGAGTGATGTAGAGTCAGTGTTGCATCCCACTGATATGACTGAGGTGCAGGAAACTAGACAAACAACAGATGATGCAAAGTGTAGTGCACAGAATTCCATACCAGTGGATTCACCATCACCAAAGTCACCAATCACAGCTGAAAATAATAATCAGGCATTAAGTGTAAAATCTGTGAATTCTAGAGCATCTTCAAAATCAACAAGACCTAACAAACGTCACTTCTCTTCAAGCAGATGTGTTCAAAGGGTAGCAAATAGTCCCTCAGGAAAATCCAAATCTCCAGCTTTACAGCTGGGCGAACCATTAAGCCCAACCTCAACAGCTTCTGTCTCTCTTGGACTTGGTGCAGAAGAGAGGTCTGAGGACCTCAATGAACGATCCATGAGCAATGTATCACAAATCTTTGATAAGCCTACATGTTTGTCTGAGAAATATACCTCTGAACCATCTGCATTAGATCATGAAATTAACAATTCAGCAATAATAGAAACGAAAGATGGGGTAAAAACAGCTGTGTCTACAAGTTCAACAGCTTCAGATAAGTCAAAGTTGTCTAGTTATATGCAAGAATCATGCAAGGATCCTGAAGTTATCTCATGTGGTAAATCTGTAGGCATAATATCAACCAAATCAAAGACAGAAAGTAAAGTAGAGGCTCAGATTTTACAGAATGATGGTGATCATAGAGTGCCATCTGCATTGTCACTGTCATCAGAGAAATCAGAGAAGAACTCACCCAGTAAAATCACTTCAACCTTAAAAATCAATACAAATGCAGATAATGGTGAAACAAACAAAGCTTTATCTATATCTGGAAGTTCTTCAAAATCTAGTCAAAATAGAATAACCTTGGGGAAGTCTACCACCCACGGAGCTGCTACATCTAAGGATCAATGCACTACAAAGAACAAGAAAAAATCCTCCTCAAACCTGGAAAAAAAAGAAGCCAGGAAAACCGATTCTAACAGTGTGGTTTTGTTAAAAGCATCCAAATCAGACAAGAAACCACCTAGGAACAAATATGACACTAAGTCTGAAGTGTCACAAATCTGCACCACTCCAGATTGTAAAGGTAATAGTGTTTTGCCTCACACTCCAGATCTATTAAGGGAAAAGGATGCTGATGCAAAACCAGACAGTAGAAGATTAAGATCAAACACATCAGGCAAAAACTTTGTCCTTGAAGAGAAACAGCATGTTGACAGTAACTGTAAAAACAGCAGGAAAATTAGCACCACATCCCAGAACAAAACTGAGGATCATGATAAGGAGCCTCTCATGCCGTCATATTTACCCAATGCATCTCCTACGGATGTTGTAAATGACTGGCTTAAAAATATACCAATTGATGGTCCTATGTATGAAATGGAGGATGAATTCTGTGAGCAACATGATGCAACTCTCCTTCACATACCTGCTGTGAAGGAAATAGGATGTTTTCGAAATGAAATCGGAGAACATGCTGAAAAGCCAATAAAAATGAAAGGATCTCAAGAAGTAAGTGTGCCTGAAGGTGCAGATCCTGTTACAGAAGATAACAATACCCTCTGTGATGCAAAAATGACATGTAATGAGAAATTTCAAACTATTGAAGCCAACAGTGATCGCAGTCATCTCAGTTCAAAAATAACTAAGAGAGAGAGTTTAACAAACAATTGTCAGTCCTCGATACAAGTCATGAAGGTGCTCTTAAGTCCAAAACTGGACAGATGCAATAGCTTGCCTGAAGTTTCACCAACATATGGGAGAAAATTAAGCACATCAGCCAAAGGACTACTAGACTGCCTTGCTAATTTACAAATGATTGACCCAGATCCAAAGATATATGACAAATACAGTGAAATAATAAGCACTCTCCAGTCACTGTGGATTAACAGATCCTCTGAGAGTATGCAAGACAAGCATAACATAAAAAATAATTCAGCTGAGGGTGAGTTTAACCTGAGATCTTCATCAGGGGTAGATGTAAGTAGTGGTTCTATAGGATCTGGCAGAGGAAGCATTAGTGGTGGGCTTGAAAAATCAACAACAGCACAAGGCAGAACAACAGTAATAGCTGTAGAGAAAGCCTTCCCACAGAATCAAGAAGATGCTATTAAGGGGGGTGGATGTGACTCTTTATCTGTTACACCAGAAAACATAAATACTTCACTTGTCTGTTCATATACTATCACTCCAGACATTGCTGAGAGGGTCCGATGCAGTCCTGAACACGAAAAATTAAACAAGGAAGCACAAAATGATGAAGGCCTTAAAGGCACAGGTGATGTCCTTCAGACTATTGAACATATAAAAGATATTAAGGAAATAGTTTCAACATTCTCCATGAGAACCTCTGAGAATAACGGAAATGTTAAATCAGTGATTCTTAATGAAATAATTCACCCAGAAAATAACACGAAAAGAATATCAGCACCAGAGCAGAAAGGTCAATTAACAAAGAGAATTTCGCAAGACCCAGATCCAGTATGGGTTTTGAGCTTGTTAAAGAAACTGGAAAAGCAATTTATGTCTCACTATGCAAATGCAATAGCAGAGTTCAAAGTAAGGTGGGATTTAAATGACAACGAGACGCTTGATATAATGATCAGTGAACTGAAAGAAGAGGTTCATAAAAGGATTCAGTCTACTATAAATCGAGAGCTCCAGAAAATCCAAAGTCGTGCTGGTAAAACACCAAGACCTCCAATAAGCATGCTTTCTAGAGATTCTACTGTCAAAACCGAGCAACGGCGAAGACGTCTTAAAGTGATGCAAGATAAACTTATTAACCCTTCAAGAAGTGAATACATAAACAGTGTATCAGGTACTGAATTCAGTGACCAGCGCAGTGAAGATGAATACTGTCCATGTGATGCATGTATGAAAAAGAAGATGGCCTCTAGAGTTGTCCAGTGTGCTGAAGCTTTGAACGTGCCACCTGTTCTTAAAGAGTTTGATCTTAGGAGAATCTTACAAACAAAGAAAGATCCCCCTGTTAATATGCCAGTGCAGTCCAAGCTGGATGAACAAAAAGATCAGAGTGAGGGGGCTGACAGTAGCAGTGTCAAAGATAAAAATAATTTAGAAGTGGTTAGAGAGGTCAAAGAGGAAGCAATCCTAACAGAGCATGAAATTCAGGAGAATCAAGACAAAGATGTAGGGGTAATAAATGATGGAGTGAGGACAGGACCATCTGAAGAACCATCAGATGAGAAAATGTTTGATGGTAACATTGACAGAGCAGATGATGGAGATAGCAAAACAGAGAGGGAAAGACATGAGGTGGGAGAGGATTTGGAGGACAAGTACACAGATAAGAAGGACGAGGAAGAAATGAATAGGGAGGATGAAGAGGCAGAAGAGGCAACAGAGGGAAATACAAAATTAGATGAAGAGGTAGCAATGGAAAAAGGTCCACCTGATGAACTAGCTGCAGAAAGAAAAAAAACAGAATGCAGTGACATTGAAGAGGGAGAAGGGAATCCAGTGGAGGAAAAAGAATCGATTGATGAAAAAGCTGAAGAGGAGGTGTCTGAAGGGGAACTAAATAAACAGAGTAAAACCGGGGAAGCTGAAGAAGAGAAAAGGGACGAGATTGAAGAGAAGGCAGAGATACCAGAAGAGGGTGAAGAAACAGAAAATAGAACAGGAGAGGAAACACAATCAGCCAAAGAAGGCAAGATATCCGGGGATGAATCTGGAGAAGATGAGAATAGTAATGAGACAAGTGATGAGCAAACACAAGATGATGCTCCTGCTGCTGCAGCTGTAGCTAAGCCTAGAAAGAATAAAAAAGCTGAAATCATACAAGGTGAAAAAACAGAGGAAGATGGTACCACAAGAACGAGTGAAGCTAAGATATCCACTAAAAATAGTGCAGATGAAAATCAGAGTGAATCTATCGAGAAAGAAAATGAGTTTGAAAAGGAATCACATGACAGCAAGGGTAAGACATGTATTCAGAAGCCAACCAAAAAGAAAGATAATATATCTGTAGCAGGACAGCTGGTCTCTGAGGAGGAGGAGGAGGAGGAGGAGGAGGAGGAGGATGGTGACATTGATGGTTATGGAACTGATGAAAAGCATCAAACTGACACAAGTGCAGACAGTATTGAGCGCCAAGAAAAGGGTCCTGATCCTCCAAGTCAAACCTATGGTGATGAATCTGACTGTAAATTAATTACACAGTTAACAAAAACATCAGTTGAATCCCAAACAGGATCATTGGAATACTCCACTAATATGATGGTGAAAGAAAAACTACGGGATATTCAGAGTTTAATGGAAAGTTTGAATGATCAAGGTTCATAGTTATTTATGGAATGTTTGGATAAATTATGAGAACACATCAGAGAAATCCAGGTTAAAGTAGATGAACAGGAGTTTGAATATAAGGCTTTAATTTATGCACTTTACTAGAGAGAGAGAGAGAGAGAGAGAGAGAGAGAGAGAGAGAGAGAGAGAGAGAGAGAGATTGGTTTCTGTTTACCTTAAAAATGAAGATAATTGCTATAATAATCCTATACTTCTATAAGAATTCATTTAATATTCTGGATGTAGTTGCAGTGTGTAGTCAGGAGATATTACTGAAACAGTTTAAAGAAAATGTTTTAAAAATGAATAATTATTACAAAAAATACAACATACAACTATTTTAAAGCAAACATAAGTAGAAATACATTTGCGATATAGTATATTTTACAGCAGAGAATACAAATATACACTACATTCATAGACTTCTTTACTGTACATATTTTACTGAAAGATTGTTCTGTGACATTTTTATCAGGGTGTTCTAAATCCTTCATACGTTTAAAGATTTACTTGAATATATTTGTCAATAATTGTGTATAAAATGCAATTTCATGGAAAATCAGGTGATCCGTATAATTATACACATATAAAATATCATGGTTGTTGTTATTGTTAACAGTGGTGTTACACAGTAATGACAGTGTTAATTAAAGAAGGAATTTGACTGAGAATTTACTCTGAGAAGTTTGAGTACAAAGGGAAAACATTCATGTGTGTTAATTAATGATTTGTGTTTTATTTGTGGATCAGATGTTCTGATGCTGCTTTATGATTGGCTTGGTACTGTATATTACACCTTTAAGCCTATTTTATGCATGATACTTAAAAGCACTCAACCAATATTTGTAGACTATTGTTACTATACTGTATGTTTAATAAAAATTAAAAAAGTGTAAAAAAGGATTTGTACTTTGTTGCAAACTTTACACCAAGGCAAATATTTTATACCTCATAAGACACATACTGCTACAGATAAATAGAAGTTGCTTTCAGCTGCTCCCTGTTCGGGGTCGCCACAGCGGACCGACTGGTCCGCACAACAACTTGGCACAGGTTTTACGCCGGATGCCCTTCCTGCCGCAACCCTCCCATTTTTTCCGGGCTTGGGACCGGCACTGCATCCAGTGGCTGGGGTTGAGGCATTGGCTGGAATCGAACCCGGGCCTTTTGCATGATAGGCGAGAAACCTACCACTGAGACACCAATGCCTCTACTGCTACAGATAAATAAATATCTTTATTGTTTATTCAACATTCTTGATGATTTGTTATATGTTCATCAGGATAGATATGTGGCGTGTCTTTAGTTGAGTTCAACAGCTAAAATAGTACTTGTTAGAATGTTAATCACATCACCTATGCAGTGAGTATTTTTAGAGTGGAGAAAGGATTAAGGCTAACCTGCAATGTTTCGCTTGGGACAGGTATTGTTCATCTGTTTAAAGATGAGCAGTGTACATATGGAAGTGACTATCCTAGTTTAGTTCAACTGTTGCATAACATAGCAGTAGACATTCAATGTGTCAGAAACTGAGTTTATAAATTGTAGTGCATGATTCTGTCAAAAATTATTTTTGTTTACGGGTTTGTTTCTTTGGCACAGCTACTAGCTTAAATATCAAGGGTACATGATCAATAAAGTATTTTAGGTTTTTGGTGCAGTAATAACTAAAACAGACAAAACTGCAGACGTAGCCTCGATTGCCAGCTTTTTCAATGTGAACACAGCCAAACTATGAGAAATACAAGACAAAAGCATGTTTTTGTCTTAAAGACAATCCTGAAGGATCAAAAAGTCTTTCTGTTTAAATACATTACATTACAAAGGCATTTATAATGCAGCAGTATGAAAACAGTTGTAGTTTTCTTTTACTGTAAATATATATCAAGTGTTTGAGTCACTGAAAATTCAAGTGTCCAGAATATCTCAGTTAATATCTACATCAGCAAACATCTAATCAAGCACCACAGTGGGTTCAGGGATCAGCGCCATTAACCGTTTCTGAAGCTCCGTGAATGTGGGCCTTTCATCTGGGTTGGAATGCCAACACAGCAACATGATATCATACAGTGTTTCAGGACAGTCTGCCGGTCGTGTCATCCTGTATCCCTTCTGAATGGCCTGAATACATGCCGCTTTGTCATGGTCTAAATTCATGAATAAAGGTGCAGAGGGATAACAATATCTTAATAAATAGTCCTTATTGATAATGATATACTTTATAGATAGTCCTTAATGCATTCTAGTTCATTCATTTCTTTTTACCTGGGTACGGATCATTTCCATATGTGACAATTTCAGTCAAGAGGATCCCAAAAGACCAGACATCACACTTTTTTGTGTAGTCCTTTCCACTGAAGATCTCAGGTGCCATCCATTTTACTGGGACTTTAACTAACATTCAAAAAATAATATCATTTACATTGGTGCTTTTTGTGAACATGAATATAATGATTAGATGAAATGGTTTTGATAGTCATACAGCTCACCTGAAGATAATTGCTGATCTTGGGAGAAGGTAAACTGAGCTAGTCCAAAATCTGCTATCTTACAGGACAACATTTCAGTAAGCAGAATGTTATCAGCTCTCAAGTCTCTGTGAACTATGTTCTTACTCTCCAAGTACGCCATCCCTTCTGTAATCTTGACACATGAGGGAAAAAGGATGAAATAATTATTCTTAAAGCTAATTTCTTAAACAGGTTTTTTTTGTACATTGAACATTGTATATCTTAAATGAATTTATAAACTAAATTATGATCCAGATGCACCAATATACCTGCACTGCAAAGTCCATCATGAGGGTAAACTCAATATCTTTGTGGCCTAAAACAACAGATGTTAACAATATTTATGCATATTTTGAGTTTAATTTCATCATTTTGTTGAAAGCATTACATCATTCTTGCACTTACCAATGAGGTATTTCTTCAAGCTTCCATTTTTTATGAGCTCTGTGATAATGCAGAAGGGCTCGTGAGCAGTGCACACAGCATACAGTCTGATCAGATTCTTATGCTGAAGCTCCTTCATGATATTTATCTCTGTATGAATATCTGGGCTGATGACTGTAAGGTGCAAAATGACTAATGATAATGACGTACTTCAGGTATAAAACAGATCACAAACACACCCTTTTCTGAATGGAACTGAAAAAGATAGCATATCTATGATGATCATTTTCCCCTATATGTACCTCGAAACTCTTTAATAGCCACGTCTATCATATTGTTCCACACCCCGTGCCATACTTCTCCAAATTCCCCACTGCCAAGCTTCTTCACTTTGGTCAGAGAGCTTCGGTCAATTTCCCAATGATCCTCAAATGACAGGCTGGGAAGGGAAGGCTTATCCAGCTAAAGTACAACATCACATACATGAAGCGCATGGCATGACATTTACTCTATTAAATGTGAAAAAATAACAATTTATACTATTATAATACATACCATAATACAAGGAAGGTTAAGGCAAGCACAAAGTCCATCCTGATTCTTGGAATATGATTGCACTAAATCAGAAAGGGTCCGAAATGCTTTTCGCATAACCAGGTAAAACCATTTGTCAGATTCTCTTTCCTTTATTCTGTAATGCCTTGCAACGCCTTCATTCTTTACTGAAAATGACCAAAAGGATTTTTTTTTTAGTTTTTACATTATGTCGAAATGTATTTTTTTTTAGGTTGTAGGAAACTGAATACCTGAAAGGTAGTAGCTATTATTCTCTTTACTTTTCCACACAAGAAATGCACCATCACTGTTTTCTGCTCTCAGCAGACATCTTTTGGCCTCAGTACGGCTTGAGATGTTTTCAAAATACCATCTGTAAGTAAAATTTTAGTTTGGTCTCAGTTATATTATCAGTATTATACACACAGAAATGAAGAACAGTATAGAACTCAAGAAACCAGATCAACGGCTACATATCTTACATTTTGCTTTGAAAGTCATTTAAACTTTACAGGTTTCATACCTAACATACCTAAGTGTTAGTGCCTGCTGTACTCTGAACCAGGAAATTTAGCACAAGCTTTGAAAATACATGTTTTTAAAAGTTTTTAAAACACAGCTGGGATTGTGGTTGCTTAGTGGTTGTGTGTGGCTTGGTGAGTTTGAATCCCAGGTCCAACAAGCTGCCACTGCTGAGCCCATGAGCAAGGCCCTTAACCCTCAATTGCTCAGTTGTATAAAATGAGATAAAAAATGTAAGTCACTCTGGATAAGGGCATCTGCCAAATGCCAGAAATGTAAATGTTATTTTTCTTACATTTACCTAAATAGTATTATAGAGAATGAATGTAATTTTAATATGCATTATGTAATTTATGCCAGTGTTTTTTCCTCTCAAATCAGTGTAAATACTCACGGCTCTGCCTCCAGACTATTCACTGGTTTGAGAAAATCTTTTGGTACGTAGACCTGTTCTTCAGAAAATCCATTATTCACTGTGCGTATCCTTGCATAAACCCAGTGTTCTTTTTCCTCAATTACCTCCAAGATATCACCTTTTTTGAGCTTCCGATCACTTGGGGAATTAGATGGAAAATCGAAGATAGATTTGTACATTTCTTGTTCGACAACTGTTTCTTCCTTCTTTTTATCAGAACACGTCAAACAACACCATTCACAGGAGCAGGCACTGTTGCCCATCTTTACCTACTGTATCTGAGGACACCATCCCTGCTGCTGTAAACTGATGACTGAAAGACGAATGTTTTAACACAGCATGTTTGTAGCAGCAAAACTGGTTTGTTTAGGTAGTGTAAAGGAATGTAACCTTTACAATCACACATGGCTAAAATTCCACTAATGACATCTTTTTTTCCCATTGACAATTCTATTTAATTGGTTTTAAATTAATCAATTAATTATGTAACATACAGATCATGAAAAGACAAATGGCACCATTATTTCATAATTCATTATTCTTCTTTTATTACCCAGTAAACATGCTTGTTTTTTGTGGACTTTTTCTTCTTTTTTTTCTTTGTAATTGTGATTTTATTGATTTTTATAGTCAAGGTCACAGCCAACATATTTTGTTGAAAGAGGCAAAGAGATTGTCTATACAAAGTACAGACAAATCAATATCAGGAAATGAATGGTAAAAGGATTGTTGATTGCTGCCAGATGTTTTATACATTGCGGGAAAAGAAAACAATCAGGATGGCATTCCTCTTACTGTATATAGAATATAATAATAAGCCAATAAGAGTAGTTTTTTGATGGATGTAATTTTCTTTTTAGCATTGAACTCCATTTTAATTTATCCAAATAACATAAATGCAATCAACAAAGTCAAAATATGAGTAAGTCTTTTTAGGAAGCAGTTGGGAATGGAGAAGCAGGATGCTGCAGTCTTAAGTGCTTCTCTATTAAAGCAACCTCTGGCAGGCAGCCACTGCATCCCGAATAACAGAATAAGCATCTAAGTAGGACTTGGTCTCAGCGATGGTGCGTCTAGACTGTAGCATCACCAATGCAATGGGAACAACCTATCAGAACCACAAATTCACAAGACAAGACAGCCATTTGAATATAGATATAAATATCTGCATAGCTCTACATATCACTGTATATACTGTATTAATATCCTCTTTTTATTGTTGTTATTAATAAGCCATTATTAGAACTGATGTAATGTGTTTTGCCAGCATATGACAGCAGTGATATTACAAATATTTCATAACACACACATACACACACACACACACACATGCACATTTGAATGCATCCGTATGTAATGCAAGCTCTTACACTGCCCCTTTTGTTAGCCACCAGTGTGTGTTGTGTGACATCAGTCAAGCTCATCTCATCACTCAGCTCTTCTACGTCATAGATAGCTCTTAGCAGAGCTGTCTCACACTGTGACTGGGTGCTGCTTGTGAACCTCTGAAGGTGAAGACATTTAATAAATTATGTATTAAATTCATCATTTAAATCTGAAGCCGGGGTCACATTGCTTTTGCAGTGCAATTTACCTGAACCACTTATGAATCGAAAGTCATTCATGAACTGTTGAGTGGCCACATATGTAAAAGTAGGACTGATTGCAAACATCACTCATAATCTAGTTTATGAACAATCCAGGCTTGCTAAATTATAATAAGGGCAGTAGCGTGCAGGCTCTAATCAGGTCTCAGCTTCTAATTCTCTAATGTATTTCTCAGCTGAACCTTTCGTTTGCATATTTCACAAGTATAAATTACCTGTAACATGTGAATGGCTCTTCTGTAGAGTTTGCTGTTAGTTACTCGGAGGTCTATCATGTAATTCATGTACACTTTTCCAATCAGGATATGAGCCCCTGTGCTAATCGCATTGAGGCACCATTTAGTGGAAAGCTCCCAGCACTGTTTCTGTGTCAGAAAGAAAATAACATGATTCAGTATAGAAAGTCAATGGACACTTTATTAGGAAAACCACACAAAAACTGGATAGGACATTTTCCTATGCCTTCTCTCAGTGGCAAGACTTTTCTACCTACGGCTGTTCACTATATGATTAATGTGTTGTGTATTACGAGATGCTTTTCTGCTTAACATGGTTGCAGACAATCACCATATCCTTCTGGTCAGCTTGAACCAGTTTGGGAATTCTTCTCTGACTTCTCTTATTAACAAAGCATTACCTATAGAACTGCATATTTTTTGTACCTGTTTGATATGGAAATTAACTGGAGCTCATTACATGCATGATGTTTAGCATTGTGCTGCTGCCACAAGATTGGCTGATTGGATAATTTCATGAATGATACAGGGTACAGGAGTTCTAATTAAACTGGCTGGTATAGCTTACCATTAAGACAGGTTGGTGCATATACAATGATGAGGGCCACTTATATGTGAGGACTGTCATAAACAGGCTCCTCATTCTTTCCTGAAAGATAGATATTTTCACATAATTCTGATAAATTATGATATTTTTCTAAAAAGACACCATGACTCATTTTACTCACAGGATCACTGAGTCCCTTAAACTCATGGGTAATTGCATGAACGTTAGATGTGTGATGTCTTACACTCTCGGCCAGTACTGAAACCTCATTCAGGTCATCTATGAAACAATTTCAGCATCAGGTGCACTGGTAGAAGGTAATGGTGCCATCACTTCAGTGATTAGTTGTTTTTTGCTCTAAATACTACTTACCATTCTCACTATAGAGAAATATCACTGTGTCACTCTCATTCAAATTGGGTAAAATGCTGTCCACAAAATCCTTATGGTCAATAATGAAATGTGGTCCCTAGACATCACATAGGACATGGATAATGATGGGTGGAAATAGAGAAAGAAAGACAGCGGTAGAAAGAGACAGAGATATAGACATAGAGAAAGACAAAGAAAGCAAGAAAACAAAGGAGCAAGACACGGATACAGGCACTCGGTTTCATAGATGCTACTATTCATTATTCGAGTTGAATGCAAAGCCTTTCACCCACTAGAGATGACAGATCTCCCTCTTTGTTGTTCATTTCACTGAAGCCATTGCTAACAAAGCCTCTGATATCTTCAAAGCCTGGAAAAAAAATGCAAAATGCAGCTTTGGTTGAGTTTATATCATGAATATTACAATAGCCTGAATAATTAACACACTTTAGAATGTATTTCTAAATTATCATTACTTATACCTGCTCCAAATGTTGGAATGCATTCACTAGCATCAATAATCCCGATAATGCCGAGAGTGTGCCATCCGAGATAATACACATGTCCTTTTCTTCTAAGGCTGTTGTACAAATCATATATTATCCTTGATTTATATTATCCCATCAATTTTGCCTTGTTTATTCTGGCCCATTGAAATATGAGCACAGAAATAGCAGGGTGAAAATAACAACATAAATAATGGTCTAGACTATATATTCTCTAATGCACTCTCCAAAGTAATCTTCACTCACCCTTCACTTCATCTGTACACCTGTACATTCATGTTATCTAATCCACCAATCCTGTGGCAGCAGCACAATGCCTAAAATCATGCAGATACAGGACAAGAGCTTTAGTTAATGTTCACATGAAACACCAGACTGAAAAAAAGATCTTTCTGTGACTTGGCTTTTAAGGCCAGATGGGCTGGTTTGAGTATGTCAGAAATCGCTCATCTCCTAGGATTTTCACACAAAGTAGTGTCTAAAGTTTATACAGAATGGCACAAAAAACAAAACAAAAAAAAACATCTTCTTTGTGGAGGGTCTACAGGCTGAAACACAAGCTCAGTGAAAGAGCGATTATATTCTTCCTGGCAGCTCTAACCATTTTCAACTGACCTCTCTTATCAACAAGGCATTTGCACCCACAACTTGTTAATTACATGGTGTTTTTGTTGGGGTTTTTTTTCCTCCCCAACATATGTAGACTATAGAGGCTGTCATTCATTCATTGTCTACCGCTTATCCGATCTACTCTCGGGTCACGGGGAGCCTGTGCCTATCTCAGGCGTCATTGGGCATCAAGGCAGGATACACCCTGGACGGAGTGCCAACCCATCGCAGGGTACACACACACTCTCATTCACTCACGCAATCACACACTACGGACAATTTAGAGATGCCAATCAACCTACAATGCATGTCTTTGGACCGGGGGAGGAAACCGGAGTACCCGGAGGAAACCCCCGAGGCACGGGGAGAACATGCAAATTCCACACACACATGGTGGAGGCGGGAATCGAACCCCCAAACCTGGAGGTGTGAGGCAAACGTACTATAGAGGCTGTTGTGCATAAAATTTCCAGGAGATCAGCAGTTTCTGAAATACTCTGCCCATCTGGTACCAACATTGATGCTATAGTTACAGTCACAAAGATCATACTTTTTCCCCAGTCTAATATTTGATGTATGTGAACATTAACTGAAGCTCTTGGCCAGAATACACATGATTTTATACATTGTGCTTTTTTTACTTGATTGGCTGATTGGATAAATGCATAAAGGTGCACAGGGGTTCCTATTAAAGTGTATGTTACATGTATATAATGTATAGGTGTTAAAATGAATGGCTTTGTTCAAATGAAAGCTGAATACAACTGGCACTGCTCAAGCAATTTATGTAAATAAATCCTTCAAAGTGATTAAATTAATAACATCCTACCTTATTGCTGCTTTTTGAACCAGAACTGCCAGTTCTGAAGTCTGTGAGTAAGTGATCTGATGAACTTTCTCAAACATATTGAGTGAGTACAGTATGCCACTGGTAAAAGCAACATATTAGTTTTAATACATAAAAGGAAAGCTAGGATATGTTCACAAAAGAAAAACACTCTTTGAAGACATACTTATGAGTTACTGCTTGCTTATTGTAAGCAGCTTGGTGGCCTGCCAAAAGGATAGTTTCCAGTATTATTTTTGTGGCACTTCCTCCTTTCATTCTTGAAGAGCCACTGATTGCTTCTGGCTTTGTAGATTCCACAATACAGTAATTGTTTGTATGTACATGTATTTATAATTAAAAAATAAATATCTACCTGCCTATATAGGTAGGTAGGAAAATTATAATTATATAAGGTAGGTAGGAAAGTTTATACCCCTACTGCAGGATTGAGCATATAGGCCTTTTGTTGTTTCTGCATTTCATACATTCTCTCTGCAACATCCTTGAAGTGAAATGAACAGGTCTGTATGGGTTCAGTCCTATCAACATAACCAGCAATTTTAATTGCAATTATAGTAGCAATTACAATATATCGTAATAACAAATATTCATTTTGTCTTCTAAGTTCATTAGTGAAACTTAAAAGGTTTTTTGTCTTCAGTACCTTGCCATGTCAATAGGATTAAATCCAATCAGCACTGGAGTAAAGATCTCCAGATTCCTCAGACAAACATCAAGTTGGCCAGCAACAAATGGTGCCTTCAGAAAAAGAAAATTTCACATCAGTGTTGTTATTAAAGCATGAGCTAAGAGTGAGTAGTTCACGTACACTGAACAAACAAATGAGACTAGTAAACTGTTCATACAGACAAGCCACAGGATATTCCAATGAAGAGGACATGCTTCTTTCCTACACAAGCCTGTTCATCAAAACATACAAAAAAAACATTTGTTCAGGTGAATATATTACATTCTACTGGATCATTTCCTTGTCCAATGTTTTGGTCTTAAGTATGCAATTGTAAAATGGCATGAAGATGATTTACTGCAACAGGAAGCAAATGCTTGCTTTTTATTTTAATCTTTTTTCAGGTTTTCACCTTGTCCAGTGAGAGAGCTCCCAGCAAAGGGTCATCCTCTGGAGTTTCCTGTGATGTCAACAGGGCTCTTAAAAATAAAACAAGCAAACAAACTGCTGAAATACTGCGGTGATATTTTCGAGTGTCAACTAGTATATCAATTGAGCAGCCAATGTTTACTTACTTGTCACCTCCAGCAATGATGTATGAATAGATTGGCTTGTGATTTTGAGAAGCTAGCAACCTATTCAGGGAAGTCTAACATAACAAACATTCAAATGAAACTGAAAATAAACATTTTAACATAACTCAGCAGTGAAATCTCATGGCACTATAAGTGAAGTGTAATAATGTGCAGAATTTCAGTAATGGGGAAAATTATTTGGTAAATAATTTTTACCGCCAATAGAAATGCAACACGACCTGAAGTCCCACAGCCACTCAGCACAATCAGACTGTCTTCTGGATCCTATTGTAATAAACCATTTAAATGGTAAACCATTATTCATGCTTCTTTCTTATAGTATCCAATCAGCTGATCATATGGCAACAGTATAGTGCATAAAATCATACAGATAAAGATTATGAGTCAATGTTCACATCAAACATTTAATGTGAATTTTAGAATCAAAATTGTAACATCTTGTTGGAGCCAGATAAGGATAGTCTGAGTCTAATTCATAAACTCTTATCTCCTGGGATTTTCAGGGGGACCTAATGCTTAATAAAGTGGCTGGAAGGTGTATCAGAATATTTAAAAACTTTTTTGTAATATAAAAGACATCACATTTTCTGTTTACACGGTTTTTGTATCTATGATCTACATACCTTAAGAATCACTTCAACCCTCTTGGACACGTCCACTAATGTCTGAACCACAGATGAGCTGTTCAGTGTCTACAACATTAACAGCGTAATGTTTGTTTGCATTATTTATTATTATGTGCCATACATCTGTAACACTTTTAACACAAACCTGATATATTGTATTTCCATATGATGTTCTTTCAAAGATTTCTGCATCACATTTTTGCAGCATTTCTACTATTTCTTTGGGATTTGCTCTATCAATGTCTCTGGTGATTGGATTGGATTTCTCTGTGACTGGTAAGTAGGGCTCATAACTGGATTGCTAATGGAGAAAGACAAAATATTTCTGTAAAATCTAAGGCATTATAAGTATATCTAATTAAAAACACAGTGACAATGATTATCTACTTCCTATCAAAGATACATTTTATCCACCTACCTGCCAGTGCTGCATATCCATGATCTTGTAATCAAACGTAGGCCCTCTTGATTTTTATCTCATGTACTTAATCTTAATCTTAAGTTCTTTTGAATGAGATTTATGCAGGTCAGTGTAATGTACTCAGAGCCCAGTTTAAATCGGTGTCACTCAGTGAAACACACACTAGGTAGAAGGTAAAACCAAGACACATGTAACTGGACTTTGATACTGGCTGTAAAAGTCTTACTTTGCAGAACAAACTGTAGCCTGCTATACAAAACAGCAACTAACTCAAATATTTAAGAAAAATAAAAATTAAATGGTCAAACCATGATCATTACAATGCCAAGACCAATGCCAAGGGCAAATGCCATGCATGCAAATTCTATACATTTGAACTGTATATAATAACAATATATTAGTCTCCTGGGATGCTGTAGTGCAAAAAAACACTGGCCTGCTTGCAGCTGCCTGCACTGACCAGCAATAAATTTGCTCATAGGCAATAAAGCAGTCCATTGTAGATTTGTTGCATTGTTTAATCATTAGTTCAGGATTATGGAGTTCAGGATTATTTTGTTCACATGCATTTTTTGCATCAACAATTAAGCATTATAAATTAGTATAATTCTGTTATACATTGTCCAAGATGAAAATGTAAATAATTTAACAAATAGACTAATACAATTTTTTATTCTTAGATCTTCCGAATCTAAGATCTACCAAATTAATCAGCTATCCTAATGATTTGCTCCAGTACCAACTGAAGAAGGAGCTGTTCATCAGAAAAGCAAGCTGTAACAGTGCTGCCTGCAACTCCCCCTCCAGGCCACCAGAGGGAGCCCTCACCAGAGTACTGAGCACTTCTGGGTCACGCCACTCACTTCCAAGTTACGGGAGGGGGATGAATGGAAAACGGCATTCATCACTACTCGCGGCCATTATGAATATCTTGTTATGCCATATAGGCTGACTAATGCACCTGCTGTGTTCCAGTACTTCCTGAATGAGGTATTCCAAGACTTGCTCTACAAGTGTGTCATTGTCTACATGGATGATATATTGATTCAATCCCAGTGTCTGAAGACCCATATCCACCATGTCTGCACGGTACTGAGCTGACTTCTAGAGCACCGCCTATACGTAAAAGCTGAGGTGTGAAAGGGACAGCAGGGCGAGAGAGTCTGCTGTCCTTTTCAGGTGATCACAGATCATAAGAATTTAGAGTTCATTAAAAAGGCAAAATGTCTCAACCCAGATGGGCTTTGTTTTTCACCATGTTTAACTTCACCGTCACATACCATCCTGGATCGAAAAACAGCAAAGCTGATGCTCTCTCCTGCCATGACAGCCCTGTGAACAAAAGCTCTGATCCAGAACCCATCCTGCCACGTGCCTTGGTCATAGAAATTCAACAAGCCCAGCTAACTGAAGCCCTCCATCCAGGATGTCCTCCCACACGTCAGTATGTGCCTACAAGCCTTCGTCAGAGAACTATTTAATGTGTCCATACTGCACCTAGCTCAGGTCACCCATGGATAAATAGAACAACACGAATGGTGCCGAATGCCTTCTGGTGGCCGTCTCTAAGCATGGACATCAAAAACTACGTAGAGGCTTGTCCCATCCTTGTGCTCAATCCTGAACTCCCCGACAATCCTTGAACCACTACCCATCCCACAGCGCCCCTGGTCCCACATCGCCATTGACTTTGTTACTAACTTACCCAACTCCAGTTTCATGACTATCCTAGTGGCCATTGATCGTTTCTCCAAGGCATGTAAGCTGATACCCTTGAAAGCTCTACCCACAGCCATGGAAATGGCCCAGACTCTGTTCAGCCACGTCTTCAGAAACTACGGCCTCCCAGAAGACATTGTGTCCTATCGGGCGGTACAGTTCACTTCCCAAGTCTGGAGAGCATTTTGTGAAAGCTTAAACATTAACATCAGCCTAACATCAGGTTATCACCCACAATCGAACGGTCAGGTGGAGCGGTTGAACCAGGAACTAGGCCGCATACTGTAGCCGGGAACAACAGCAATGGAGTGAGTCCCTGCCCTGGGCTGAGTATGCTCAAAATTCACTGATTCATCTTCCACCAGGTTCACCCCTTTTCAGTGTGTCCTTGGCTACCAGCCCCCATTATTCCCCTGGTCTGGGGAACCCTCCAATGTGCCAGCAGTTTCCAGTATGGGAAAGTGTGCAAGTACGCCTCCAGAGGACCATTAGGCGTCAGCGGGAGCAAGCCAAGTGGGAGCAAGCCTCCCCTGTAAAAAGCTCAGTTTGAGGTATATTGGACCCTTTCAACTTCTCCGCCAGATCAACCCAGTCACGTATCACCTACAACTGCCTGCTTCGTACCGTATCTTCCCACCCTTCCATGCCTCTCTTCTCAAACCTGCTTACATCACCCACAATACCCACAATGCTGACGCCGCACCCCCACCTCCACTGGACATAGATGGCTTTGCCTCCTACATAGTCCACACCATCCTGGACTCCCGGAGGAGGAGGGGTCACTTACAGTACTTGGTGGACTGGGAGGGGTATGGACCTGAGGAAAGATCTTAGGTGAAGGCTGATGACATCCTCGATCCCTCGCTTGTTACAGAATTTCACCAAGCCCACCCCAACCGACCAGCCCCGTGATCCAGAGGGCGACCAAGGAAAAGAAGGAGAACAACGGGAGGTGTTCCTAGTGGGGGGATTCTGTAACAGTGCTGCCTGCAACTTCCCAGGAGCCCTCGCCACAGTACTGAGCACTTCCGGGTCATGTCACTCACTTCCAGGTTACTTCCTACTTTCTGTGTATTTAACCATGTTCTTAACAGTAGACTGTGCGTATTACCTTTGTTTCTCTCTGCTCTTGGATTACAATTTTGGATTGTGTTTTTGGTACTTTTGCCCCACAGATTGCTTTGTTTGGTTTTTCGGACTACCTGCCTGCTTTGCTGTTCTTGACCCTGCCTGCTGATTTGTAAAATACTTTATATAATATAAGCAGATAACAGTAGAAGTTTTTTTGAAAAGTTATTTCATAAAGTAATTATTATTGTTGCTGTTGTTTTTCTTATGTATCTTCTTGTTTTACAGATACAGACAATTGTAACTATATCATAGAAAAACATGAATACAAAATACAAAATCTCTCTCTCACACACACACACACACACACACACACACACACACACAAAAATATGTATGGAATCAATAGTAGTAATAATTTTTTTTTTTTTTAAAAAGACTAAATAACAAATGGTGACAAATGACACAACTGTGTATTAAATATTGGCCTACAATATTTGACCATATAGTGTCATATACAATAACCTATGCGCTTATCTGCTCAAGTAAACATATATTTCAAATGAATAATTTAGAACATTAATGAAATCTACAACAGTTCACAGTCCATTGAAGTAATGTATGAAGTGCTTGGGACATTTCTTGGGACATAGTTTTAATTTGCCGAAGATGGTGAGAAGAAGAAAAGTGCGTGCGCGCGTGTGTGTGTGTGTGTGTGTGAGAGAGAGAGAAAGAGAGAGAGAGAGAGAGAGAGAGAGAGAGAGAGAGAGAGATACATGGTCAGTCTATCACTGGCACTGGCATCAAGTGGTCAACCAACCAAGCAACTTATGGACCTTGGCAGGTTTTCTAGCTTTGGGCTGGCATCTTGTTACTACTGAAGGTTGAATAAAATCTGGGGAAGTTTCTTAAACTGAACTACTGGAAACATTTAATTTAGCAAATTTATTATATCTCTTCAAGGTAAAGCTATATCGCTTTATGCCAAGTTGCCTTTTAAAGTGCCACAACGTGGCTGAATGTTGGCAATAAACTGTTGATGCCAGTCAGTTATCATGCTAATGGAATTTTTTTTTTTTATCTTGGTCATTAAAGTTTGATTTCCATTTATAGTTTACTATGGCAATAAAGCTTGACATTGCAAGCTGCATCACATTTCCTGATACCGAAGCATATTCGATTCGTTTAAACGAATCGGTCTGAAGGAGTCGAATCAGTGATTCTCTGAGGCTATCACTATTCAGGAGGCGCGAGCGCATAGACAGCCCACCACCACCTGTAGGTCATGCGCTTGTGTCGCAGCATCGCAGATTTATCGCTATTCTTAAAGCGTACAGACAAAGTGAGCACGCAAACATGAGCGATCTATGCACTGGACGCATCTGTTCATTTCTGGACATACGTGTATATTTCTTTTACCAGACATCTGCGGTTTGAGTTCGTTGAAATGGTGAGATTTGACAGATTTGCTATTTACTGAACTATACCGCAAATGGCACATGTTTCCGCGTAATTACTAACCCTTTCAACGCCTCGCTTGTCGTTAAAACAGTTTTATAATCTGTTCGGTTTAACGGTTACGGCGTAATTAAGATATCACACTGCTATACGATATTGGTGTGTAAGAAAATCGCTTTTACATCCTACGGATTGCATGCTGAAGGCGATGCTGGGGGCGAAAATGGTGGCGAGTTAAGTTCCCGTTCAATCTCACTGAAGTTTGCGCACCACTAATGTGACTGGAAGTGCAGACAAGTTGATGGGATTTTAACATTTTGAGCAACTTCAAGGAAGCTATGAGTGTTCTCCTCCCTGCTCTCAGCTCTCTCCTGCTCCTGTTCTGCTGCCACATCTCCCTTAGCGAAGCAAGTAAGTGAACAGTGTATATCACCAATGAGATCTCTTCATCATCATCATCATCATCACCACCATGTCACAGTCTTACGATACGAGCTGGTCCTCCATGACAGATTTATACACAACGGATCCTGCTCCAAATGCAGTGTTTGCGGTTCATGTGTTTATTGGGTCAGCAGATTGGATTGAAAAGCCAGCACAAGCACACATTAGAGAAATTGAATTTGCCTTGTTAGATCTAATAAAGATCAAGTGGAGCTTAGGAGGGCCTGTTGGAGATCAAGTCAATGAGAACTACAGTAAGTAGCAAAATGAGGGGATGATGCATTATCTGGATGTGTTAAATGTGTAGCCTGTGGCTGTACAATATATCATTCAGTGATAACCTTGCGTGACCAGTACTGATATAGCAGAAGATGGGAGTAATCCCTTTAACCAGTCACAAAATTTCAGCTTTATTGTGTGCTGAGAACATGCGGAAGGATGATGCAAATCTGTAGATGTTACACTAGATCACAGTATCCACACTTCTCATCACATATTTTATCCAAATAATTCCTCAAGGGGTGAACCATTTAAACAAGGATTTACCTGCTGGTTTGATACAAGGTGTAACATATGTAATTATAACTACTGTATACAGTATTTTTCCCCATAACATGCAGCCCCTTGTCAGTCTGTATGGTTCAAAAATCTGTTGGTTCGATTATTTACAAGCATCTATTCATTTCTTTATCGAAACTATTAGTATTTTATTTAGGCTCTTTTATTTAACGTTTCATATGAAATGCAGCAGACCACTAGACCAATAAAATAAGTAGAAAAATATCTCCCTTCAAGATTTTACTTGAACTTGCAGTGTATATTTTTGGCTGTATGATTCAGCTATCTAGAAGGTACATACATTGTGTCACTAAGTACATTGTAGCTGTATGATAAATGAGTGATTTTCTGGCCTCTGTTTAAGTCTTGAACTAGGCATGCTATTCAAGCAGTAACTCATAATTAATTAGCCTTAGAGCTCTTATCCTAATTTCTTTTCTGAATTCATGGACCCATTCCAGTACTGACATCCAGCAATTAAATTATTGCAGAGCATAACATAATTATTCGTGCTTCTTTTTTTTGCTGTGTAAAGCAAAATGCCACTTTAGAGCTGGTATCTAATCAGATGCAACTAATTGTTTTGTTCATGATTTCACACCATTCACCTTTCAAATGTTTTACTAAATAAAAAAAAATCTTTGTATACACAGCACTGAATATACAAATGTATTACTACCAACTAAAGGATTCACATGGGTGCATATGTGGTGAGTTTTTTTGGGGGTTTTTTTTCATTGTCTGTACCGCTTATCCGATCTGTTATCAGATAAGAGCCTGTGCCTCTCAGGCGTCATCGGGCATCAAGGCAGGATACACCCTGGACGGAGTGCCAACCCATCGCAGGGCACACACACACACACTCATTCACTCACACAATCACACACTACGGGCAATTTAGAGACTCCAATCAGCCTAGAAGCATGTCTTTGAACTGTGGGAGGAAACCGGAGCACCCGGAGGAAACCCACCAAGCATGGGAAGAACATGCAAACTCCACACACACACAGTGAGCGAGACTCGAACCCAGGACACTGGAGGTGTGAGGTGAACAAGCTAACCACTAAGCCATGAACCAAGTTCAATGATAATATTGATGAGGGATTTTGAAACTCAGAGTCAGAATACATTAGCATAATAACCCAGAAGAGAATAACTAACTACAACTAACAACTAACTACAGAAACTCATACAGATTCATTCATTCTCAGTAAACTCTTTGTCCTGGTCAGGTTCACAGTTCTTATCACAGGAGCACTGGCCAATAATACCCACTGGATCTGACGGCAGTCTCTAGCATGCACACACACACACACACACACACACACACACACATATTCATAGACTGATTCAAGTCTAAGGGCAATTTACAGTAGCCAGTCGACCAACTGGCATGTTTTTGGGAGGTAGATGAACAACCACAGAAATTTCACACAGACAGTAACCCAAAATTAGGCAAAGCGTCCTTCTATGCCATAGTGTTGCCATTGAACATATTCATAAATTCAAAAGACTTGGCTTTCATTCAGTTAATGACAGCTGTTTAGCCAGACAAAAACTCAGCAGATCTTGAAAATCCATAAAAAACACTTTGTAGCCTTATCCATGATAATTACATCTAACTTTTATTCATTTAGAAGAACATTACCCAAAAAAGAGTGTTAGAGTACACTTATAATACAGCTATCACTGAGTACCAGGGTTTATATCTTCATTTATTGATCTTGCTGAGCGTAGACATCCATTGTTTAATATTTTTATGCAATATGGACTACATGGCCAAAAGTATGTGGACACCTGACCTCCAGACTCTTATGTGCTTTTTGAACATCCCATTCTAGGCCTCCTTTGCTGTTATAATTTTTCATGAGAAGGGTTTCTACTAAATTTTGGAGCATGGTTATGGGGATTTGCCTACTCATCCTCAAGATCATTTGTGAGATCAGACATTGATGTTGGGTGAGGAGGTCTAGGGATCAAGTCAGCATTTCAATTCATCCCAAAGGTGTTCAGTGGGGTTGAGGTAGGGCTCTGTCACTCAAGTTATTCCACCCCACCCTTAGCAAATCATGGAGGAATGGCACATTTTTTTAACCCCCACATAGTTTCTATTCTTAATATATTGTTCATTCAAGTCAGTTGAAATACAAGTAGGTCTATGAAGAATGTCAACTTGAATCTAAATACAATTTTAATATAAAAGAGTTCTGTGTGAGGAAGGTTCAGGGAAAAAAGGTCTATGCTTTCATTAAATATCTAACCCATCACTGTACACATTAAAATAATGAGCATTATATTCTTAATAGATAAATTATGTTCATAAATTAAATTATTCAACTTCAATAAAGAAGATACTACAGACCTCAAATGCCTAAATATATAAATATCTTTTAAATTAGATTTTAAATGTCTGCTGTGGGCGATGGCTTTATAAAAACACTAAGATGTTCCATAATCTCAAGGCTAAAGACGAGCTTCTATTCTTGAGCTGTCAGGATGCCCACTCCCACCCACTCCACCACAGTGCTAACCTGGATATTACACGGCAAACTACAACACAAAATTTCAGACCTACTCATGCATATTATACAAAATGCTCTGCCAGATCGTCTCAGTGATGCATTTGCACAGTTACACTAGCCACATGAACATAGTTTGTTGTATTTAATGATGCTAGCACTTATGGCCTGGAGAAGTAATAAGAAATCACTATAACTGTCCTGTGGAAAAATGGCCTGCTTTCTTTCTCACTAATGTTACACATTCTCATTTAATCATGCTTATTTACACCATGCAGCAAACAGTGCAGGTTTAGTTCAAATTCAGCTAGTTTTATGTGCATTTCTTATAGTATACTGTAGTTAAGCTTCAGGATTTTAATTGTTTTAATCCAGATATTATGACCTATCATACTGTATTTTTAATCTGTATTTAAACTTTAGTATAGTTTAGTGCTACAGTATAGTGCTAATATGTGGAAATCAGTCAGATAAACTACAAATTGTGTGTAATTAATACAATTACATCCACATATTGTATGAATTTTAATGTAATAACAGTGCTTGCTATCATTTTTTATCTTTTGCATTATGAGGAAAATGATGTGCAGTGATAAACAAATCTTGCTAAATGCTTTGCATTTTTGACTGTCCACAGACCGGCCTGCTGCTCCTGTCAATGTCTCTGTCATTCATCTGAGAGCAAACTCAGTCACTGTATCCTGGAATGTCCCGGAGGGGGAGGCTGTAATTGGCTATGCCATCTCCCAGCAGGTGCTACAAAGTTATTAAAATGATGTATAGCCCTAAAGGAATCCATCATATCAGTTAAGAAGGCACTGCAATTTATAGCTTCATTAACTATGCAGCCACTCCTCTACAATAAACATGCTATTAAGGCTATGTACAAATAAGCTTCCTGTTTTTGTGTAAGATCCTGTGTGCTTTTTCTTATAGAGACAAGATGGCCTCATGCAACGGTTCATCAGGGAAATTAACACCACAAGTCGTGCTTGTGTGCTATGGGACCTAGATGAGAACACGGACTATATTATTCAGGTGCAGTCTATTGGACTGCATGGGGAGAGCCAAGCCAGCAAGAGGGTTCATTTTCGAACCCTTGAAAAATCAGACCATTTCCAGTCTAACATGGTGGCTCAAGGTACTCTGAGACATTTTGGTTGAATCATTCCTGCACACACCCCAACACAAAGAGTAAAAGTGTTTTTCTTAAGGTACATGCCATTAAAAAAAGATTATTTACCCAACATTAAAATGTTTGACTCAATTTATAAAAAAAAAAAAAAAATGAAATGTCATTTATGAACTATTACAAAGATTGCATATAGACAATTTCAACCTAAATCCAATTGATTTTTAAATAAATAACATTTCATTTTTAATAAAATACAAAAAAAAGTGTATCTATTAATAAACACTGATTAGCTTTGGATGTTTCTCAGTGATTTCTCAGGATGTTTCTTCAGACTGACAACTGACAGTTCATTAGTGTGTGTGTGTGTGTGTGTGTGTGTGTGTGTGTGTTTGTGTGTGTGTGTGTGTGTCTGTTTGTGTCAAGGTGACCCCTCAGTAGAAGGTCTTGATATTTCCAGGCACCTTCAGACTGGCGAGATGTTAATCATTACGACTGTGCTCCTAATGTGGGCAGGTGACTATTCAAAAACAACAAAATTAAAAGTACATAATACATAGGTACAGTGTACACTATCCATAACTTTGATTATATGATTCTTTTGCATACTGCCATCTTAGTACTGCAGTGTAAATTTGTTTTTTCTTTCTCAGAATGAAATTAAATTGGCATGCTGGGATTAAGAACACATCCAGAGCATATGCTTTGTGTTGAATTTAGCTCTTATGGCCAGCTGCCAGTGCTTGAGGACAAAGGGATCTGATCCACTTTCTAATTAGATGTATTTGTCTTGGTGCAGCGGTGATTGCACTCTTCTGTAGGCAGTACGAGATCATCAAAGACAATGACTCGAACAACCACAGTAAGGAGAAGACCAAACCCCTTTCTGTGCACAGTACTCCTGATTACCATAATGGAGGGCTTCTAGGGAACAAGGTGAGCGCAATACTGCTGACACAGATGGCTATAATTTAATCACTGCAGGGTATAGACTGACTCATGGATTCAAAAATAGTTGCTTTTGTCAATCAGTTGTATCATTTGCAGCACTTGTGCAAATTAAGGAATTTACATTAGAAACATTAATCATATATAAAAACAAGATGATCTTTGTTGTCTTACTTCATTAAACACAGTGGTGTGAAAAAGTGTTGGCCCCCGTCCTGATTTCTTATTTTTTTGCATGTTTGTCACACTTTAATGTTTCAGATAATCAAACACATTTAAATATTAGTCAAAGATAACACAAGTAAACACATCGTGCAGTTTTTAAATGAAGGTTTTTATTATTAAGGGAAAACAAAATCCAAAACTACATGGCCCTGTGTGAAAAAGTATTTGCCCCCTAAGCCTAATAACTGGTTGGTCCACCCTTAGCAGCAACAAATGCAATCGAGCGTTTTCGATAACTTGCAATGAGTCTGTTACAGCGCTGTGGAGGAATTTTGGCCAACTCATCTTTGCAGAATTGTTGTAATTCAGCCACATTGGAGGGTTTTCGAGCATGAACCACCTTTTTAAGGTCATGTCACAGCATCTCAATGGGATTGAGGTCAGGACTTTGACTAGGCCACTCCAAAATCTTCATTTTGTTTTTTTCAGCCATTCAGAGGTGGACTTTCTGGTGTGTTTTGGATCATTGTCCTGCTGCAGAACCCAAGTTTGCTTCAGCTTGAGGTCACAAACAGATGGCCGGACATTCTCCTTCAGGATTTTTTGGTAGATAGCAGAATTCATGGTTCCATTTATCACAGCAAGTCTTCCAGGTCCTGAAGCAGCAAAACAGCCCCAGACCATCACACTACCACCACCATATTTTACTGTTGGTATGATGTTCTTTTTCTGAAATGCGGTGTTACTTATAAGCCAGACATAATGGGACACAAACCTTCCAAAAAGTTACATTTTTGTCTCGTCAGCCCACAGATTATATCCCAAAAGTCTTGGGGATCATCAAGATGTTTTCTGGCAAAACTGAGAAGAGCCTTTATGTTCTTTTTGCTCAGCAGCGGTTTTCGTCTTGGAACTGTGCCATGCAAACCATTTTTGCCCAGTCTCTTTCTTATGGTGGAGTCATGAACACACACCTTAACTGAGCCAAGTGAGGCCTGCAGTTCTTTGGATGTTGTTGTGGGGTCTTTTGTGACCTCCTGGATGAGTTGTCGCTGCGCTCTTGGGGTAATTTTGGTCGGCCGGCCACTCCTGGGAAGGTTCTCCACTGTTCCATGTTTTCGCTATTTGTAGATAATGGCTCTCACTGTGGTTCGCGGCAGTCCCAAAGCTTTAGAAATTGCTTTATAACCTTTTCCAGACCGATAGATGGGTAGGTTTGTGACCTCAAGTTGACGCGAACTTGGGTTCTGCAGCAGGACAATGATCCAAGACACACCAGCAAGTCCACCTCTGAATGGCTGAAAAAAACAAAATGAAGACTGGAGTGGCCTAGTCAAAGTCCTGACCAGCAATTGGGCTTAGGGCAAATACTTTTTCACACAGGGCCATGTAGTTTTGGATTTTGTTTTCCCTTAATAATAAAAACCTTCATTTAAAAACTACATGATGTGTTTACTTGTGTTATCTTTGACTAATATTTAAATGTGTTTGATTATCTGAAATATTAAAGTGTGACAAACATGCAAAAAAAAAAAGAAATCAGGAAGGGGGCCAACACTTTTTCACACCACTGTATATCAGTCGCTTGGTATTCTGAATTTCTTTCCCTATAACTTGTGTGTTTTCTGTACAACTGAGCTTGTCTTGCGCATGTCTTTTGTTTTTCCCTATTTCCAGAGGTCACCATCAGCAGTTAGCATCATTAAGGTCTGACCAGCATATCAGTGCAGAACATTGGTTGCTAGAGGGATCCTCTAACTCATCGTTCAATAGTAATAAAATCCAGCTTTGTGTAATACGCTGTATTTCTGTACTACATTACAGTGTGAAATAACTGGTAGGATAATATAAATGTAAGGGGCAGAGCAATATTAGATTGATAGAAATTAAAGATCAGTTACAGTTTGTTTAATCAAGATGGGACTAAATTGTATTATTATTGATCAAGTTTATCTTATCAGTGAATAACATAATCAGTGTTATGTCCCCAAATAAATATCAAATATTGAAATCTGTTCATAATGAACAAATATAAAATGTCTTTACTTCTGCTACCTATCCTCTATGCATATGAAAATGTGAAACCTGCAGTTAATAGTTTAATAACATTAATAGCGCAGAAATTAACTTATTTCCATAGCATTCTGCATATGTTAAAATATGATCAAATTTTATTTTATTTTATTACTTTTTCAGATAGTATCAACTACTACTTGAAATATGACACACATTATTAAACAGCTGCTACTACAATCACCAGTTTTACAGACACAATGTGATCTCAGTCTTGTAGATAACCTTCATTTTGAAAAAAAAAAAAAAACCTGGACTAGTATAAATCTAGAAAGCCCACCCCTACATGTTTAGCTGCAGTGAAAAATTGTATTTCTATTTCTGTGGGTGGAAGTGTGTGGCTATAAACCTATGTTATATTGAAAGTTGTAATATAACGAGTTAAAGAAGCATATAGACAGCACATTAGAGGTAGTGTTTTGAGTGTATATGATTTGTCAGTTATAAAATAACAGTATATGTGGCATTTTGAAATGATATTGATAGAGGAATATAGTAAAATCATATGTAATTTGTTACACTAAGTCAGGTTCCTTTCATGTTCCCTATAACATACAGCATTATAATATAGAAGAGAATTCCATCAACTGTTGCCATACATTTTGTTGCAATTTACCACATTTTTCTTTTATATCTACATAGAAGCTGTTATTGCTGCAAATGTTTGACATTTGGATTACATACAAATCAACCTACTAACTCTGAACTCTGCTTGCCTGTTTGGCTGTACTCTGAATAAAATACAGATGTCTAATGGTATACTACTGGTCATTTATTTGCATACACAAACATCACTTATTATAAGGAGTGTAATTATATTAAATGCTAATTACAAGTAAGTGCACAAAGGACTACATGAGCCTACATACAGAACTGAAAAGATACAGTAGGTCACTCATGAGAAATAAGGCCCTAGGTTTATTAAGTTTTAAGTTATCAATAATTTTTTTTACGCATAGCTTTTATTGGGGTGGATTTTGAGAAACACTGCAGAAACTACAGATAGCGAATGGTTTACAACAAGGGGAAAAAAATTGAGGACATAAGGAAGAAACCTTCAAAGGAACCATATTTATATGTATATGTAAAATAAAATTGATGTACTGATTTTTAATCCTGCTATCTTGTGTCACTCCGAAGAGGATGAGTTACTTTTGTTTCTGGTTCCTTTGACGGTTTCTTCCTTATGTCCTCATTTATATATATATATATATATATATATATATATATATATATATATATATATATATATATATATATATATATATATATATAGTATAATGTTATACTATGTATGTGAGGAAAGGATGTTCAATATCAACATATTGTGAATAAGAGTCCAGATGATGAGCACAGGGCAGTATTTAGATTAAATGTGGGCATAAACTTGTTCTTGGGAAGACCGAATCCCAGAGCAAACAATACAAAATATTAAAATATACGTTAAAATTACATTTATGCAATACAAATAAGTCATAGGCTTAAGTGGAAGTTTGTAAAATTTGGTACAAAAGGTTATGGTGTCAAAAGGAGGCAGAAATCTGAGATTCAGTAATGGACATGTTCCTGCTACTGTGATACAGTTCAGACTGTCGGATGATTCCACAGTTACTTTTAAATCCAAATTTAACTTGACGAAAACTGAAATAAAGTGCTAAAACCATTGCGATTTTGCATAAGAAGGCTGACGGCATTATAAGGTTTTGATATTGTCTATAATTTAATATTCACGTCCGCTAGAGAGCGCCTGAACTGCGGCAATAATGTTGACGCATGCGCAAACATCGAATCACTTCCTGTAGTAAGAAACGCTTGCAATGCATTGTTGTTAATGTGAACTATTTCCAAATAGTGCTGTGGATAGCTAAGCTACTTGCTTGTCAAGCAATTAGCTAACGGACACATTTTTCATACCGGATTGCGAGCCGCTAGCCTGGATTACTAACACCGCCTGGCTTGTACTTTTTGACATTTTAAATACTGCAGTTAGTAACTCGACGTTTCTGACGTTATTTAACGGTGAATAGCTGAGCTAATGCTAGTGCGGTAGGCTACCAAGTTCGGCTACAGGCTATTTAGTTAGCTCTTTCTAGTATGTTAGCTAGTTTGCTAAATGAGTAGTTCACTCTCTCATGGAGTACTGTTGAGAAATAGGTTTTTGCTATTTTTGTGCGTTGTTATGGTCTATAGGACACATTTTGAACTTCTCGCCTGCTTGGTGGATAACTGTTGGTCAAAAGTTTTCTCGCTAGAAATGTAAGTCTGTAAACGTGGTCCATTCCTCTGTTTATTTTATTTATTTTTTTGGTATTAGGTAGCTGACGCTAGTTGACAGTCAGCTAAATAGAAAAGCTAACTAAATGGACAGACGTGTGTCCTTTTCTATTCTCAGTAGCTCACAGCCTGACAGCATTAGCTAATGAGAAAACCAAGGTTAGAAACCGCGTATATGGTTTGGTTATGTGTCTTTTTTAAATTAAGGGCAAGATCATTTAGCTAGTTTTCTGTGAAACGGTTCAAACCCATTATGATTTATTTAACTCTAACGTGCTGCCGATAAAGACAAGTCACTAAGTCACTCGGTGAAGTTGCGAAGGAAAGATGAGCGAGTTGATCACACGGCAAGTCTTGGTTTTGTGTGGATCTGGAAGAGGAAGATGACAGTGTAGGAAGAGTGATGAGCTGATTGAGAGTCGACCAGAAGAATCCGCGGAGACTGCTTGAAAATGCCCAGAAGAAAACAATCAAATCCACAGCCTGTTAAATGTAAGTATTACATTCTGTGTGTTGTGTTTCTAGCTTGATTTGTTTATCAGCAGGACAAAGTTCTGTCAAAAGTGTGACAGCAAACACACACACAGCATGTCTTTTCGGATTATAACTCCTCATGCTTTTATTCACAAATCCCACGTCTGTTTTATGAATATGAAAGATACTTCTTATAAAGTACATGTCACATATTGTTCCTTCTTTTTTCAGCTCAGTGCTATCTTGTAATGTTCTCTGCCGGTTTTTTCTTCTTCCGTTGTCATTCTTTCCTAGCTTCATTTCCTTTAAAAATCTCTGCCATGAGCAGAAAACTGTACTCCTCCCTGTCTTTTATCTGTGTCCTTTCTATGGTTCCTTCCTCAGTCTCTTACTCCCTTTTCCTCTGTCAGCACTCACTATGCTGTTAAAAATCTTTTCTGTTACAACCAGTGTTGTAGTTTTCTGAATAGGCTGATACCTTTTTTTTTTTGTCATAGATTTGCATCTGAGCTGTTTTATAGTAAGCATTTTCATTAATGTACCTCTCAGTAATTTCTTATTGGTCTCTCAGTGGGTCCTGAAGATGCTGTTGGTGTTGGGAATCCAGAGAGCTTGGTTCTGGAGAGTGATTTCCTTCTTGAACAGGATTTTGGAGAGAATGACTACAAGATCATAGGATTTGAGAGAGACTCTGGTTAGTAATTTTGAAGTGTCAGTGCATTTTATATATTTCAGTCTGTGCAAAAATGAAACACATAGTTATTCTCATCACATTTTCAAAGGCTCATGAAACACATGTTCCGGGGTTTCTTTACAGATTCAGTAACTGCTGACATGGGAATTCCAGCATACGCCTTCAGCGATGAGGACTGCTCCAGTTACAACCGCCTCAGCATGGAAAGTGACTTTGAGGACCCGCGAGACACTGAGAGTGAACGGGAGGATATGGGCGGAGACTCGGCCTTTGCCCCGTACCTCTCGTGTAGGCAGTGTGGCCAGCTCCTTGGTGATCCCCTTAGTGGAGCCCTAGACGTAGCAGGACTCTACTGCCTTCAGTGTGGTGGTGAAGAGAAAGGAGCAGAAAAGAAGCATGAACAGGGAAAGGAACCTGTGTCTGCAGAGGGCTCACAGCAGAAAGGACACAGAGCGAAGTCTGGCCCCAACTCCTACAAAACCTACTCTTGCAAGCTGTGCAGCTTTACCTCACGCTACTCCAACCACCTGAAGCGGCACATGAAAACACACAATGGCGAGAAGCCATACCAGTGCCAGCACTGCACCTACGCTTCAGCTCAGCTGGTTAACTTACAGAGACATGTGCGCACACACACTGGGGAGAAGCCATACAAATGTGATTACTGTACATTCGCCTGCAACTCCCTAGGCAACCTAAAGAGGCATCGGCGCATGCACACTCAGGAGAAGCCGAACAAGTGTAGCCAGTGTGAATACTGTGCAAGTAGCAGCCACACCCTGAAACGACATATGATGGTACATAAGACAGATGCATCCACAGCCGTGGTGGAAGGTATATGTATGTTCAGACTATGTAAGTGAATAGATAAATAGAAATGATTTGCAATTAAACTATTGTAGTTGGTTCTGCATTTTCTGCCTAAGAGTAATTGCATGTTTCTAGTTTGAAATGTTCTTTCAGTTTTGTTAGCCAAAGAGGAACCACATATTGCACAGCATGCATTTAAACAGTACGCATTTAAAGTGTAAAGGGAAGTATGAACAATCAAGTTCCTTAAACTGAAGTTCCCCACAGAGAGGAAGAGGTTTATACTGCCTGTGCCTCACCAAAAAACCTGCTTTTTCTGTGTGTCTTTTGCAGAGAGCGTTGGGTCTGATCTGAGTCTGCACATTAGTGCTGATTCGGACTTTCTGCAAAGTATTGGGGGCCTACATGCTGATCGTCACCCCCCGAGTCTGCTAGAGGATGAGGCTCTAGGCCAGGAGTCAGAACCCATGGCTGAGCTGCTTTTCCCCTTCACATGTCGTGTGTGTGGCTTGGCCCTGGAGGATGAGGAAGTAGAGGCCATGCACATCTGCAACAAGTGCACCCTGGACATGCTAGCTAAGAGCTCTCCATCTAGCCCAGAGAAAGGAGACAAGCTTTTCTCATGCACTTCATGCCCCTTCATCACACAGTACCCCAACCACCTGGTGCGGCACATGAAGACTCACAGCGGGGAAAAGCCTTACAAATGTCCGCAGTGTAATTATGCCTCAGCCCACTTTGACAACCTGAAACGCCACCACCGCGTGCACACGGGTGAGAAGCCCTACAAGTGCCACATTTGCGACTACGCTTGCGGAAACTTGGCTAACCTGAAGCGACACGAACGCATCCACTCGGGTGCCAAGCCCTTCCAGTGTACTGTGTGCAGCTACAGCTGTAACCAGAGCATGAACCTGAAGCGCCACATGTTACGCCACACTGGCGAGAAACCATTCAAGTGCCAGGAGTGTGCCTACACTACAGGCCACTGGGACAACTATAAACGGCACCAGAAAAAGCATGGCCACTCCCCTGACGGGTGGATGAAGATGCCATTGCCAGAGAAGGAGGAGGAAGAGGAGGAAGGCGAGATGTAGTTTGTTTCATGGGGCTCTTCTTTCATGCTCTTAATACCTAGCAGATGTTGCCTTACTGTTTTAATATTGCAAAGGTGCAAGGTGCATATGGCAAGAGTGTCATTTTATGTGTAATCCCTAATTAAATTTTTGTTCCTCTTTAAATGCAGATGATAGTAATGAGAATAGCCATTATTATTAAATCAGTTTATCAGCATGCTGAACAAATTCAACAGAGATGCCGAAATATCACTGCAAACATGCATCGGAATTGGCTTTAAAAATGGAAGTTATATTTAATCTGTAGTACAAACCATTCATATCCGGTTTGAAAAGCATCCGGCTTTTAAATTTAGACAGGGAACTGGACAATTGTGGTTATACATCTGTTACTATAAAGCTGGTCTGATTAAGCTGACTTAAAGGCTAAAGTTTTAATAACACCTCCATTCTTATAAATTCTATCTGATTTACTGAGTGAAAGAGTGTTGCAATAAAGCCAATGAGTAATCCTTTTCTAGGTTGATGCTATTTTTCTTTTCAATTCTATATTGTAGATTTGATTACACTGAAAACCACTGGTTGCTGCTAAATTCTGTAGGATATACAAATATGTGGGTGCTTTTCTGGAGTTTACTGTAAAATGATTGTCAGCCGCCCCTGCACCAATGCTGCACTGATGCGAGTGTGTGAGTGAGTTTTTGTAAGTGACTTTTAGTTTTTTCTAATTACGTTGTGTGATGCCTACTGTGAAATTTCATATTTCATGAAAAATAAACCCATGAAAAGGTATAAAGTTGTAATTTTATTATGCTTTGTTTGGGGGAAGACCTCATGAGGAAAAAAGGAAAGAGACCACGTTTGCTATTATTATTTTATTGACAGTCACAGACAGCACATTGCTCTGATTGTAGGTGTCTTAATGGTTGTCACTCTATGCTTTTTGTACAATATATTTTTTTTAAATAGTAAAATATATTTTGTACAGAAAAAGCACAATGTTTATAAAATGGCCAAGATCATTAGTAATTCAATGAAATCAGGGACTAATTCAACATATTTTATGCATAATTATTGATGTGATGTTTGCTATATATTGTCAAAAATGGTTATTTATGCATATTAATGTATATTATTTTTGTGGTTTCATTTGCTTTATTGTTGTGGGGACTTTGTCAAATGACCTTTGACTTTATAATAAAACAAGAGTTTAGATTTTTTTTAAATTGTCTTGATATT
This sequence comes from Hemibagrus guttatus, assembly GCA_033459395.1. Taxonomy (NCBI): domain Eukaryota; kingdom Metazoa; phylum Chordata; class Actinopteri; order Siluriformes; family Bagridae; genus Hemibagrus; species Hemibagrus guttatus. Next base: position 16,675,248 of record JAUCMX010000008.1, on the reverse strand, counting down.
TCCTTACACTGAAAATTCAGAAGTGATACAAGAGTTTCTCTTTAAGCATTTGAGACCACTTGCCCCTAGAGATCAGTATAGAGCTTATAAAATGTACTATGAAGTGTTATTTTTGACATAAAGTTTTGTTTTAAAGTCTTTTTCATTTTTAGAGAACTGAAACTGGTGTGAGAAGTGCACATGCACACACGGTCTTCTGTAGTGTGTGGATAAGAAACAATTTTTTTAGATAGATGTGTTGCTGGCTGAAATCACGGCGCAGTAGCTGGTTGAAGGGGACCAAACCTCACTAAGACTCCTGACTTGGTTCCAGTTTACCAGCCACTAAGACGTGCTGCCCAGCAAGACGTGTGGATGTGCTGCATTTAATACGTAATGCGTTGAGGCAATGTGATAGGGGAACCAAATTCTTCCTCAATTTTATTCTAATGTCAGTATCATACGCTCCCACTAAAGAACTGAATAAATCTCTGTAAAAAATAAAATCTATTTCTATTATATTAAGCTTATAAATTATTTATAAATTCATTGAAAATTGGGGAAAAAATGGTGGCAAAATGTGAAGAACATTTTATCCCAAATGCTGAGCTCCATCTGCTGTACAGAAGGTTTGTTGGTCCGCTTTATAATTTCTTCGAACTTTCTTCTGTACTTTCTTTTTCATTTGCTACCAAGACATCAAGAGTGTAAATAGCCATTATGTCCTTATGGAAACAGCCCACCCAAATTAGCTTCCTTGCACCTGTCTCTCTATTTATAAGAGTGAACACTTTACTGCACCTGTATTCTGTCACTCAGCCTGCACCATCACTGGCTGAATAAGATGCTAGTCTATTAGCACAGCATGCATGTCATGGAGGGAACATATACACATAAAACCATCTCCATGCGATGTCCGTGTACTCTTTAACTTTGACATATCCTCACCACCAGTAATATGCATGTATTCTCTATAATTCTATATATAAAAAAAGAAGATGGATAAAAAGAAAATGGTTACACACTGAAGATAATTATTTACTCACTTTTTAATATGTTAAAATGGCAGGGAAGAAAATAACATTTTGCTTCTTTAGTCAAATGTAGCTTTTTTTTTTAACTTGCATGCTTGGTACCTTGTTTTGTAAGGATGAATATGATGATGTCAGTCCCCCTGAAACCACACACTTCCTTACATTCCATAGCTGAATGCAGTATATGGGGATATAAGGAAGTATGTTATCTCAAAGAGTAAATAGCAATTCCTCTCTCTGCCACACTGCCTCGTATTTATGGTGTAAAACATAAAAAAAACGATTTTTCTGTTAACACCTTTGACATTTTAAGGAGAACACTTTATCGCCTAGCAAGATAACAGTAACTGACTGATTTGAAAAAGTTCAGTTCATTTTCAAACACTCCAGAATATAAACACATTGTGAAGCAAATTTCATTCTCGCCACCCAAAGAAAGCAGTTTATATTTACTAGAAACCCTTATTGAGATGAAATCGCCACTCTCATTATGCAGCTGTTATGAATCCGACTTCTTTGTTCCCTGGAAACGTGTTAAGACAAGCATAAGGCTCTGCACATTACTTGCCCAACCCTTGAAAGCCGGTCCCTCACTCGTAGTGCAATTTGTCCACCTTGGCCTGTTGCTCTGTCCCTTGTGCTGCTCTCCCGTCCATATCCTCCTCCTCTGCAGTCGTGCGCTGGACTGTGTCCAGGCCAGGCTTGGCTTTTCAGCCTTTTCTATGAGCCGCCCACCCCCTTGCTGTTGGCCTTCCACCTGTCAGTGTCCTTTAGAGGCCTGGGGCTCTCCTGTGCCTCCTGTTCCCAGGCCTCAGCACTCTGACAGGGCCAGGCAGCCTGTGAAATCACACCTCTCAGCTGTTCGCACTACACTCGAGACACCCTATACCCACTGCTCGCTCTTCTACTGAATGTCAATGGCTCCTTAAAAAAGGAGCGTTTTGGGGGCAGGGATGACTGGGAGACAACTGCGAGGAGTTTTTTATTGGGATAGTAGAACAGAAAATGGCTCCAGCAGCACAGCTGAGTGAGGAGTTTGTAATTTTAGGTATGTCATATACAGGGACACATACTCCAATGTACGCTGTCTTCCGCGACCAAAACTGTTCACTAAGCTTTAAATACATTTGCACCTCAGAAATAAAGAGCCTGCAGTGAATTTATCACTTTTGATTTGTGAGATCACCAACAAACATGATTTTAAACAATGGCTCATGATTTGAAAGAGTAGCTAGACCAAGCAAAGCATTTTTAGTATTTACCAGTAAGGCAAAATAACAGCATTAACACAAGTTAAAACATAACACCACTTTGCCCATGGACAGGATTAAGTTCCAGTTTGACTGATTAACTGCATGCAAGCATGATAACAGAATGCACCAGATGAACTCATATACATTTCCCTTTTTCCATTTCAACTTTCCATCGAGTGGCTGTGTGATCACAAATAGGGACCTCTTCCACGGCTGAAGCTGGAAACAGGAGAGCACAGGGAAATGTGAACAGGGAAGCAAACACTTCATGGCCACTAAGGTCAACACCTGTGTTCTAAACTCAGCCAGAGAGGCAGGGTAATTATAAGACAAGCTCGTACATATAAACACTGATACTGAAGGACAACGACTGACACTATTTAAGTTCTACACAGGGGCTGACAGTCTGCCTGTTTTATTTTATGTGTGCTGTTCTTTGGCAGAGTTCCAAACACATGGCCTAGAAATAACTGATGAAGATCTGATTATGGCACACACTCCCGGATACGTCCCTCATTTAAGCACATTACCGTAACACTATACAGCTTCCTTAGTCAAAAAATGTCATAAATATATATTTAAAATATATGCTTCAAAACTGTTATGAACCCACCGTTTTCATCAATATTCAGCTGTATTTCATATAAGTATATAAAAGAAACGCATTAAAAGCGTGACTTAAATCTTTCTATGAAAAACATACTAAGGGATATTCAATCGCAGTATAACATGCTCAACCTGGTCAGTGTTTAAATGGCATGCTAATGTAACTGATGTAGAACGTAACTCATAACAGGGTCAGCCAGCTTATTTTTAGATCGTTAAACACATTGCCAGTGGTGTAATAACTTTGCCTCCATTCAAGAACTCATTTATCTCCTTGTCATTACAAATACAGCTTAAGATTTGTTCCTGTTTGTTCTGTTTAGCTTCTAATAGTGTGCCCACATTTTGTAAAATCACAAATGAATACTTGACGATAGATAATAATACCCAGCATGACTCTTTCATCATTTAATTCATTTTTAGAGAAATTGAAATCCTCCAAATTACAAAATGGCTGAAATATGAAAACATAAACAGAACCATTTAGTGATAATCAGTGTTACTCTGAGTTAAGTAAAAGAATCAGTGTGTATGAAACCATGCCTTATGCGAACAATGTCTACTTAATTGCTTAATTGTGCATTCATGCCCACTGTGTGACTCAGTATTACATCAGTCCTTTGGCACAGAAAAGACTGATTCACAAACCCATGCTGACTCATAAGGAGGCATTAAAAGAGGTAAAGTCCTAGTGTGTTTGCCAGTTGCCAGCCTTGAGGTGGATACAGCTGTTCACTAAGGGCCACACGACCAGTCTCTTAAAGGCCTGCCATTGTGTATCTTCCTATCCCAGAGGTCAAAGGTACTGTAATCAACAGCTAAAGAAACAGGTGGTGGTTCTGACTGAATGTAGCATGTGCTGGTTTTCCTCTTAGTTGGGCAAAGATGTACAGCAATTTGTAAACTAGGCTGGGTGTACTCATCTCCGTATGCGGTTTGGCCTTATGGATGGTGAAGATTCCTTCACAGTGACAATATTGAATAGGAGAAATTCTACTACCTGCCAGTAAATTGGCATTACTATTATAAAGCTGTTAGCATTGAGACTTTTAGCACAGAATCTCATTACTGGAATAAACCTATTATGCATATACATAGGAACACTCATTAAAAGACAGATCAAGTCTCAGTTCAGTAAAACAAAAAAAAGTGTGAGTGAACGTACATTCGGGTCTAGATTTAGCCGAAGCCCCTACTTATTTTACAACTCACAACCAATGGTGGTGCTGTTGTTCTTAGCTGAAAAATAACTATCCACAATTCAACATAATAACCATTAAGCAATAAATAGCAAATCAGAAAATGTACACCTCAGAAAGCATTTTCTTTATGAGAGAGTGAGTACTTAGCTCTGCTAGCCCATTTATATCAGCCATCCATGCTCCTTGAATAATCTTTAATGAGTTACACCCATAATTGCGTGTCTATTTTCAGTCCAGACTCCATTTCTGCACAGAAAATCAGTAACTTAATCTGGCCTCTGCGCTCAAAGGAAGGTCATGGATGAATGAAATTGAATTGACTAATTAGCTCATAACATGCCACTGTGATTTGGATATTGGCAAAATGCTAAAGGTATTTCAAGTCACAAAGGTATCGACAGCTGACGGTTCTCTGTGGAGACATGAACAATAAACTGTCATGTATGTAGCAGAGGATCTTACAGCATCTACCTCAGGGAAACACCTTCAAGGACTTGGAGGCACCAATTTTTTAAGTTATTGATTAATAGTTGACAAGCCATAACAAAATCCCATTGCTAAATTGACACCATTGCTTGCTCCCTCTTCCCATGCCACAGTTGAAAAGGCAGCTGGTGGTCTGCCTGACACACATACACACACACACACACACACACACACACACACACACACACACACACACACACACACACACACACACACACACACAAAGTGCCTACACATGGTCCAAACAGCAGGTGGAGTACGACCTGAGAACTCGCCTCCTCCAGCAATGTCACCTCTCTCCAAGGCCAGGCTTTTCAGCTGGGATAGTGCCCATGTCTCATGTGCCCCATCGTTTAAGTTCCTGCGAGCTTGGCAGGGCAGGGGAGCAGCTATGCATATTTAGCACATTATCCAAATCTTTGGCATGCCATTCAAGGCCTACTGTGGTCTTCCCTGAATGTTTGATGACAGTTGTGAAGGCATTTGTTTTAAAACTCATATACAAGTGCTTTGTGGGTCTGTTGAGAGCAAAATGTATGAAATGTTATATATTGTATACATATTTTACACATATCAGTATGCAAAATAGCTAATGTAAGGTCAATCACTGGAGCCACCAGGATTATTTCATCTAATCAATCTGAAACCCTAAAGCAGACTAATCCAAATTATAATAGTGAAGTCAATTATTGTAGAAAGTGTCAGAAAGTCTTCTTCCTCTGAGAACATGTGAAGATATTCAGTGAATATAAGTTGATAAATTTATGTTAAAATGAATTATATATATATATATTCTATTGGTTAAACAATGGACATCAGCTTTTCATTCATTCATTGTCTACCGCTTATCCGAACTATTCTTGGGTCAGGGGAGCCTGTGCCTATCTCAGGCGTCATTGGGCATGGGCAGAGTACCAACCCATCGCAGGGCACACACACACTCTCATTCACTCATGCAATCACACACTACGGACAATTTAGAGATGCCAATCAACCTACCACGCATGTCTTTGGACTGGGGGAGGAAACCGGAGTACCCAGAGGAAACCCCCGAGGCACGGGGAGAACATGCAAACTACACACACACACACACACACACACACACACACACACACACACACACACACACACACACACACACACACACACACACACACACACACACACAGCAGAGGTGGGAATTGAACCCCCAACCCTGGAGGTGTGAGGCAAACGTGCTAACCACTAAGCCACCGTGCCCCCCCCCCCCTCCCCATCAGCTTTTCAGAAATCTGAAAATAACATTTGTATTTTTACCTTAATGAGTACAACAATGGCAAGGAAAATTTCAAGAGGAAAAACCCTTGAGAGGAACTAGACTCAAAAGGGAACCCGTCTTCATCTGTGTGACACCAGTGTGATTATAAATCATTCTGCTTCTATAATGGTATACTGTAAAGTCAAGCAGTGCTGATGTTCAACTGATGGAGACAACCCATTTTCTCTGAGCAGACATTCTCAGCTATATGATTAACAGCTGCTACTGCTAAGGAAGCCCATATGTTTCTGCAACATCTTCAGGATATTAGGCAACAAACAGCATGTCTCCCCACTGTGATCTATGTGTTTGTCTCCTTCATCTTACTATCTTACCCATCCTTGATTTGTAGGCTGTTCTCAGTTGTGTGAAATCTACAGTATGTTCCTACTGACTCCAAAGTATAATTGCTTGTAAATATACCAAATGCACAATAATTTTCATGAAGAGGTTGCTGAATTCTATTATTGTGTGTTCATTTTTAGGTTACATGAATCACCAGTTTAAGTCATTTGTATTCTGAGAGAACATTAACCAGGATTTCATTTCATCTTATCTTCTAGAAGTCTTGTGAACAATTTGCATAAAGTATTCTGCACACATGAGTTCAACAAACAGATGTTTCCTGATGAAATGAGAAGTTTAAGAAGAGAAGAGAAAGAGATACATAACGCGGGTCACTGGTTTCACATGCCCTGGTTTAACTGTTATACTCAAATGTATAGACAATCTAGGGTTTATTCATTATTATTATTCATTGTATGCCTGTTAAACTCATGCAAATTAATAAAAACCAAAAATATTTCACCCTGTCTTTATTTCAGCAGCCAACCAGAAACTAAACCACGAAGGTTAAGGCACAATTTACTCAGTGACACATTCAAGAAACAACAGTTTAAGGTCACTAAGGCATAGTTCCTGAGCATGTCTCTTAAGAAAACAATGTAGTATTATTTGGGGTGTGCTTTAAAAATGCCTACAGGTTATTGCCTACAGGATTCACATGAGTGATCATGACATGATCACACATGATGTTCAATATTTGACTATGGGTAGTTGGAAACACCTTTTTTGTCTGATAAGAGCTTTCCTTCTACCCTTCAATACCTGAGGGCACCACAAAAGTGCTTCTCTTCATCAGGATAATTTGCTTCTGTAAAGAGATCAACCTTTTCAATGGGTCTGGTAAGCTATATTTTCAATATTAATGTGTCTGTGGTTGTAATTTCCTGAAAAGGGTCTCTAAATATGTATGACGAGCCGCCTGGTGAGATGCAAATATGTTTTATAATGAATATATATAAACATATATATATATATATATATATATATATATATATATATATATATATATATATATATATATATATATATATATATATTATTATATATATATATATATATATAAACATATATATAAACATATATATATATATATATATATATATATATATATATATATATATATATATATATATATATATATATATAAGAAAATTTTTATTTTTATCCTAATACCTTTCACAAAGTTATTTATACAATCTCACTGTGAGATGTTTCGACTGAAAATAATGCTTAATCTTAAAGTGAATTTAACTAATAATGAAGAAAATGTGAAAGGCATACATCATATACAGTGTAGGATGTAAAAGAGTTCTCTAGGATGAGTCTAATTGCTGTGTGAAATTGATCAGTTCATTGGTTTTCAGCGTAATTCACGTCCAAAACTCTACCCTGGAGATTTACTTGAATTCCCTCGAAACAAGTATTTCTCCCAGTTTGGAATTTATTATGGAGAAAGAGACGGTGTCCCCTATGTGGCACATTTAACATGCAGAGGTAAGCTGTGTATAATGTATATACAGTACATAGTGAATGTTGATCATTGGGCTTATGTATTTCTATTCGAAGAGAAAAAATAATCTTTTCTTTTTAGACTCTGAGACAAAGTTCCTCATCTATGGTCGGGCTTTGAATGCCACTCTGAAGCTGGACCCAATTGATATAGTTGGGAAAAAATACAAAGTGAATAATTACCTGGATGACAAGCACCCACCTCGAGACTTCTACTCTCACATCAAGCCAGAGATTGAAGACGCCATGACTAAAACCTTCACCTTTGATATCCTGTTCCACAACAGTGAGCATCAGGCAACACTATTACGCTACGGAGTCAAAAAGTCTGAGCAGGTGAAAAAGCCATACTTTATTAATCATACAATGAATTCGTATTCAAGAAGCAGAACAACACTCAATAAGAAATGATTACTTATAGTTAATATGCATGGACTAAACTGAACAAAAGATTAGTATTATATATACACCTAAACACCTAAATAACTTTTGTACTGTTAAAGACTGTTGTGGAATTACTAAGTAAGTAATAATAATGACCAAGTTCTAATTATCACCTGGAAATGTGATTAATTACTAATCACTTCAGCTCCTTTAATGCTTTCTTACCTACCTTGGCCTTCACATGAGACTCTAGCTGAAACACACGTCTTGTACAATAGATCATTATTTTATGTATGAGTCTGTGCGTGAGTGTGTTGGTGTTCCTTCTCAATATTCACTAATCACAATGAGATGGCTCACTAAAATGCATCACTTTATATCATGTGTGCCTTACTTCCACAGTCTACGAGATATCTTTTCCATATAATACCAAATAAGTTCTCCAGGAGTTAAATAATACTAATAATACTTAATTTACTACTAATAATAGTTATCAACTAGTTGATTAATGAGCTGTAAAACCATTAATTTATTATTATTTAGTGAGTAATTAAGCAGTATTTATTATTTTAACGTGGGTGTTCATATAATACTAGAGTTATTGAACAGGATTGTTACTCAGTTGCCTAGTAGATGGTCAGATTTCTTACAAATCTACAGCTTTATATAAGGCCATGTTGCTAGACTATAATTATGAATAAAGGAAGCTTTGTCCTCTAATTTTGGTGTCACGTGGTTTCCAGATTGACAAGGTCTACGGAAAGATAGTTCGTAGCTGGCGTGAACCCTTCCAGAAGAAGAAATTTTGATTCAAGGTCTCTAAACAACCATTTGGGGGCAGAAAAGAGACATGGAAGATTAAGTGAAGCAAAGCATGAAGTCAAATTCCGAGAATCAAAATGCTATTCATTGTGTTGTGAGTTTGGAGAAATCGTCTATTTTGTGATGCAGGAAAAAATAGATTAAAATAAGTCTAAAAAGTAAGATTGTGAAATGAATAACATTACTTCAGATTGAATAATTCAGTTTTCTCTTCTGAACTGTATTTCTCTTCCAAGCCACCAGGTTACAGAACTGTTTCACTGCATTGTTCTCTTATTTTCTCAGGGCCAAGGTGTAACATTTCACTCCCTCCATACTCTCATCAGTTATCATACAGTGACTTATTGGTTTGACGTGGAAATTACTTTTAAAGAAATATCTCAAAAGTGTGTTTAATCATTACAAGGCCTCCTTATTTCCAGCCTTTCTCTTTTAACTTGCAAGCTATATCAGATATGACATCATTTGTACCCTCAGTACAGGAAACCACTCTTTCCATAATCTGGAATCTTCCATAATCTGACATGCCCTTGACATATTTCCTTTTTATTACTGTAAATGTCTTTATGTTTTTACATAAGGTTCTTTAAAGAATTATTTACATAAGCTATGTAATCTGCGAATTATATTGGGCAGACCTTGTAAATATTTGAATATGATCAAAAGATGGAACTGCAATGTTATAATAATGCAACTTTGGAAACATTTGTATTATCAGCAGTAAGAACGATTTGCAGTTAAAAAGTGGACAGCAAGAGAGAGCTGCAAAATTAATTGTGTCCTGATTAAATTGTTGTTCATCACAAAAACCTCGGTGTTAAATTTGCTGGTGTATAACTGAATAACTGTTTTGTTGTAATGTGCATTTTGTTACTGTTTTGTTGTAATGTGTATGTGTGGAAAAATAATGAAAACACAATTAAAGTAGAAGAAGAGAAGAAATATGCACTTCTATTTGATGCTGATTTTAGCATTATCATTCCTTCTCACACATTGCCTTATGCTTGCCATATAAGAAACGGTTAAAAAAGTCTAATAGTTGGGCATCCAGACAAAAAATAAAAGCTAAGGTCAAAGCATCATTTCACATATATTTTCCACAATCAGTAAATATTAATCTGTCAGCATAAAAGTCAACAATACTACAATACATGTATTTCACTAGTATTTTCAATGACTGAAAAAGTGTGGAGGGCACGGTGGCTTAGTGGTTAGCACGTTTGCCTCACACCTCCAGAGTTGGAGGTTCGATTCCTGCCTCCGCCGTGTGTGTGGAGTTTGTATGTTCTCGCCGTGCCTCGGGGGTTTCCTCCGGGTACTCTGGTTTCCTCCCCCGGTCCAAAGACATACATTGTAGGTTGATTGGCATCTCTAAATTGTCTGTAGTGTGTGATTGCATGAGTGAATGAGAGACAACCACTTGGGGGCAGAAAAGAGACATGCAAGATTAAGTGAAGCAAAGCATGAAGTCAAATTCCAAGAATCAAAATGCTATTCATTGTGTTGTGAGTTTGGAGAAATGTGATGCAGGAAAAAATAGACTAAAAAGTAAGATTGTGAAATGAAAAACATTACTTCAGATTGAATATTTCAGTTTTCTCTTCTGAACTGTATTTCTCTTCCAAGCCACCACTGTTTCACTGCATTGTTCTCTTATTTTCTCAGGGCCAAGGTGTAACATTTCACTCCCTCCATACTCTCATCAGTTATCATACAGTGACTTATTGGTTTGACGTGGAAATTACTTTTAAAGAAATATCTCAAAAGTGTGTTTAATCATTACAAAGCCTCCTTATTTCCAGCCCTTCTCTTTTAACATGCGAGCTATATCGGATGTGACATCATTTGTACCCTCAGTACAGGAAACCACTCTTTCCATAATCTGTTTATATAAAGAAAAAGATTGCCCAGCATCTCCTTGCTCTTAGCAATACATTGATTGTCTGTCCCTCATTTAACCAGTTTGTGTTTTTCACATGAGGTAAAGGACTTTTAGAGGAGGTTGAAATCAAGAGCTGTGTTATTTAGACCCTGAATTCCAAACAGCAGGAAACACAATAGATTCTGTGACATTCTGAGACTGAGTGATTATTGATCTCTTTGGTTTGTGATGTGGCCTCGTTAGAGCTGCATAAGTCAAAGGAGATTTAAGGTGATATATGGCCTGATTATTTCATGTCATTAACATTTCATGTTTGCCTTTCCACTGCTTTCAGTCTACTTCCTGGTTTCTCTTCTTCGAGCCTGAGCTCCAAGCCCACAGCCACTGATTGTTGTTCGCACCTGGGTCTGATTTGTTAACAACTTTTCTTTTCTGTTTCTATTTGTAGTCTTGTCGTGGTTTGTCAACTGCACATTTCATCCAAATTCTATATTTTGTTTTTCAGCATCTGATCCAACTCTGTCCATGGTCTCTGTTTCTACCTCTGTTGATGCCTTATTAATGGTTTCTGTTGACGTTTTCTCTCTGTAGCTGTCTCTGCCTGACACCACAAACCAGAATGATCAATAATCTATGATAAGAATGATAATAACTTCTAGCTCTACCTTTCCCTGCCTTCGGATCAGGTCTTCTCAAATAATCGTGTGGTTTGTTTATGCATGTGTGTAAATGTAATCTTAACCCCACCAGTTTTTTCCCCCAACCCAGTGTCAAGGTCTGATCCTTCCCTTTTTCAGCCTCAGAGCCTGCTCCAGTGTCAGGTTGTCCTGTGATGCTGTCCGAGGATCAAGCATAAGGATCAATATTTAAGCAAAATTTACAAGTGACAAAGATTTTTCTCTCATCTGTTGAAAGCACTGCCTAGGTTCCTCACCTGGATACAAAGAACTCATAGGCTTCTGTGCTCTTCAGTGCTTTGAGGCACTCTGCAGAATAGGGAGCAGGGCTGTGTATGAAATAAACATACACACCAGGAAAGCAATATATATTACTTGAGTAAACTCAGTCTATTGTAATCTGCCAAAAATGTTTCTAGATCAAAATGTTCTTTATTAGTGTGTAGAACATTGAAAATGCCAAAGGAGACTGAGCTTTTTTTTTTCCCACAAAGCTTTAAACTAAACTTCCTGTCTGGCTTTGTGAAGATGTCTGGCTATGTTGAAAACCAGCTTGCTTAATCTTGCCTTTTGTCTACAGATTTTTTGCATAAATAAAGTAAAATTAAAGGCAATTAGAGATGTTAATGCGAACCCTGGTGCTCATGCTGCAGTTCAGGGTAACAGTCAGGGTAACAGTGGGAGGAATGGTTGCTGACATATCAAGGTGTCCTCATGCCAAGCCAGAGCTCCAAATTTTCTTTTTTTTTAGTTATGCTGACACAGATAGACCTGCTGGTGACCTTACTTGCACTGTGATTATCATACACCATGCTGTGTATGCTTTCAGTGTACATAAACTCTTAACTCTGTCTTTTGAACTGTATGTGTCTCAGTGTAATGCTGCTGCAGGACACAGATACACTCCCCATGTTGACTGCTTATGCTTCTTAGTCTACAGTTGTTTGCACATACAGTTCAAATCTCTACTGCAATTAATTCTTGCTTGGATGCTCCAGAGACCTGTGCTTCCCAAAACTGCTATCCTAATTAAGGTGTTGCATGCAGACTAAACCCAGCAACACTGGCCATGAGGTGGGAATACACTATGTCCAGCACAGATTCCCAAATCTATATGCTGCATATGTATTTTAAAGTACTATTAGAAGTTAGAAGGTGAATTATTACATTTCCTCTCTATGATCCACTAGAATTCAGAATGTTAAATAGCAAAATCTTATTCTATGGTAAGGATCCTGATTCCTCTCATGAATCAGGATCCTTACCATAGGAGGGTGGAGGCATGCTGGGGAACTGCTTCAAAAGAGGGTGGCCACCAGTGGACCCCCCGTCACCCCGCCCCCACCCCCACCCCCAAAGCTAAAATTGATAGTATACCAGGTAAATCCTATTGTTTGTTATTTTTAACTTGAATAAATTCAGTTGTAATAAAAAACATTTTAGGGGGGCACAGGGGCTTAGTGGTTAGCATGTTTGCCTCACACCTCCAGGGTTGGGGGTTCGATTCCTGCCTCTGCTTTGTGTGTGTGGAGTTTGCACGTTCTCCCCGTGCTTTGGGGGTTTCCTCCGGGTACTCCGGTTTCCTCCCCCAGTCCAAAAACATGCGTGGTAGGATGATTGGCATCTCTAAATTGTCTGTAGTGTGTGATTGTGTGAGTGAATGAGAGTGTGTGTGTGCCCTGCAATGGGTTGGCACTCCATCCAGGGTGTATCCTGCCTTGATGCCCAATGATGCCTGAGATAGGCACAGGCTCCCCGTGACCCGAGAATAGATCGGATAAGCGGTAGACAATGAATGAATGAATGAATGAAAAAACATTTTACACATACATTTTGGATAATGCACTTTTTTTGTCATCCCTGTATATATTCATTAAGTTAAATGGCCATTACAATGTACAGTATTTTTATACACAATATCTTTCAAAAAAAATTGTTGACACTGTAAATGAATTGCACAGAATGCATCTATGTCATTTCACGTCTAAACAACTAAATTAATGCTAGACCTAACACTTTAACTGACTATCTTCTGACTGTAATCTAAGTATTACACTTACTGATGCACCAGCAAGTAACGTGTCACCGGACATTTTTCAGAATATTCCGTGCATATTGTCATTTGGGGCAATCTTGCTCCTCTGTAATTGTATGCAGTGAAGGCCGGTCAGTAGAAGTCCCTGGGTCGCCGCCCCCTAAAGTTAGCCAGAGAAGAATACTACTCTAACACGCATGTGACTTGAGGCTGAGCTCTGATTGGCTTGTTTTAAATTGTCCTTGGGGCGCGGCACTTTGCGCCCTGAATCCTCCCACTTTTGTTGTCAGCGAATCAATATTGTTTTTATATATTTGGCCTCATGTGATTGGACCATTCTCAACGAGTCTCATTACCGCTCAGCAGATTGTCAGTTAACGGAGAGGTACCGATTAATGTGGAAGCAAGCGAAATATCTTGAGAAATTGGCAAGCCTGAAAGAAAAGAAAGCAAAATTTCTTTTCAAATAGTGATTAGGCAACTTTCCAGTGTGTCTGTTTTTTTTTAATGATTTACTTCATTACTGATAATTAACCCACATTGAACTCAAATTCACTGATTCATAGTACATTTATTGCATGCTTTAACAGTTGGCTTTAACATTAACATTTTCAATATTTTATCTTAGCAGTAGTGATACATAATCACCTGATAAATTACTAACAGTTTGATTTTAAGTTTGTTTGAGCCCCACCCCCAAAATTTTTTTAGCACCAGCCGCCACTGATTGTCTGTATTAAAACTGTGGTCACTGTCGCAAAATAAACCCCATTATCTTCTTCTTCTTCTTTCGGCTTTTCCCTTCAGGGGTCGCCACAGCGAATCATCTCTCTCCACCTATCCCTATCTTCTGCATCCTCAACACTTGCACCCACTAGCTTCATATCCTCATTAATTCCATCCATATACCTCCTCTTTGGCCTTCCTCTTTGCCTCCTGCCTGGCAGCTCCATGTCCAACATTCTCCTACCAATATACTCACTCTCCCTCCTCTGAACATGAGCAAACCATCTTAATCTGGCCTCCCTAACTTTGTCCCCCAAACGTCCAACATGAGCTGTCCCTCTGATGTACTCGTTCCTAAAAATAAACCCCATTATACTGATACAAAATACACCAATCCCCATGTCAGCGTTGACTGTTTAACAGAGACCAGCTTATTGTACATTGTCTTTTATTAAACGCTGACAACATTCGACTGAAATCAACCACGACTAACGTGAGCAGAGGCTGACTGGGCAAACACACTGATCTGAGAAAACCTGACAAATACAAATATTAAACCATACAGAAATTTTACCAAGCAACTCTTTGTTTGTTGTCTGTCTTCCCACAATAATTGTACTAATGTGCACTTTACAAACACATTCCATTCCCAAGTCCGTGACGGCATTGATGTTTCTCCCTGGCGCTGCGCTCCTTTGAATCGTGAACCCCAGCAGAAACTAAAAAAAAATGATTGGCCGTAAAACAAACCAATCGTAAGACACCTTATAAGGGGGCACCTGGGGTGCCCAATCGGATTTCGGGGCTCCGGGTGTCCACGGAGGGGACCCGCCCCTGCTTATGTCAGAATTTCCTAATTTTATGTCGCATTTGGCTTGTTCATTAGAGATCTGGATCAAAACCCCCATTGTCTGTACCACTTATCCCATCTATTCTCCTGTCACGGGGAGCCTATGCCTATCTCAGGCGTCATCGGGCATCAAGGTAGGATACACCCTGGACGGAGTGCCAACCCATCACAGGGCACACACACACACTCTCATTCACACACTACAGACAAGTTAGAGATGCCAATCAACCTACAATGCATGTCTTTGGACCGGGGAAGAAACTGGAGTACCCGGAGGAAACCCGGGGAGAACATGCAAACTCCGCACACACATGGCAGAGGCGGGAGTCAAAACCCCAATTCTGGAGGTGTGAGGCAAACGTGCTAGCCACCATGCCCCCCTGGAGCAAAACCCAGAGTTCTGTAAATCTTTTTAACAAGTTTGTTGCTAAAAGAACTGTATAAACAAATGAACTGATCTAAACTGAATCTGTAGTTAGTCTTGCCAGATCTTATCTGTCTATATATATATTTATTCCCCTTAGTTTAATTCTTTACTGCATGTAGCATAGCCCATGCTTCTTAAAGTTTCCTTGTCTGATTCTTGTTCCTTATTATTCTTGTTGTGTTGTTACGCAGATTGACCTCTGACCTTCAATATGGATTTGTCCAGTGTAACCCTGTCTCTGTGCCTTGAACCCCTGCAGCAGATATTGATATATATATATATAAATATATAACTGAATTGCTTACTGAATTCTGATTTTGTAACTGACATATGCAGCGTAGAAACATTAATTAAAAACAAACATATCTAATAAGCAAACCACTATACTTTGATATGCTACTTAAGCTACATTTGTTCACAACAAATAATATTAACATAACAGTGCTCTGTTTCACTCAGGTTGCTGGCTTAAGATGGTTCAGCAGCTTATTTCATTTCAAAAGTTGCTCCAGCTAAATAGGCACTTTATCATCATTTGCATAATTTGCTTAACTATGCTAAATCTCATTGCCATATTGCAATTTAGGAAAGTTAATTGGTTTAGACACAGTCACCGTGCCAGTATATTTATAAGCTATCTTCTCTCATGAGTCTTCAGTAATGCAACTGTCCTACTGTATTAAGTGTGACACTTCACAAAGCAGTAATTTTAGACCTGTACAAAGACAAGTCTTCTCATCAAGCCGCTTTATAATTTTGTGCTGATTGATCATCGCTGATGGCATCAGAGGAAACAATAAAACACTCAGTCAATCAATGACACAAGCCAAGTGATACACCTGTTTTTTCTAGTTCACTTACCTTGTTTGTGTAAAAGCTGGGACTAAATTGCAGAATTGTACCTTTTTTATATATAAATCTAATCTAACATACATAGGAAATGACAAAAAGCAAAATGAAAAAATCTCAACAAAAGAAGACAAACTGATGTAAATGGTTTAGCTGATGCTTTAGTGTTTTATTTATTTTTTTATTTGTTTGTTTGTTTATATAAAGAATCAGGATAGTAAGTTAATATATTAAGACCTGTTTGTGAATTGTTTGCAGATTCACCAGCATATTAAATTACATGCAGACATCGGCTCAACAGATGTGATAAAAAAAGAAATTTGTTTAGTTAACTGTTCTATGTATGCAATTGTATTTCTTCATGTTTAAATAATAATGTGTTTTTTCACTGTCATTGAAAAACAAGTCATTACATTCAGTCATATACTGTATACAGCTTAAAGGCATAAAGCAATTGGTAGTCATAAGGAGAGAAGTGAAATACAGCATAGAGGCTACCAGAGATCCAATAATGCAAAGCCAATAGATGATTATTGTCTTTCCAGAGAACACAATTTAGTCCATAGTGAAAAATCAGTTCCATGTTCAGGGTTTGGCAGGATTGTTAGTGTGTCTGCTCTCTGATCCTGACCCTGATAATGTTAACTTTAATTAAAAATAGCAAAAACTATTGAAATTCAAATTCAATGAAAGGGCTGGGTTTAATTTTATTTATTTATTGTATTATTTATTGAATAAGAAAATATTTATTTATTATTATTTTATTTATTATATATTATTATTAATAATTATTTTAAAATATACATATTAACTCTTAATTAATAGATTATAGACATATTTCTGGCAGTAAAATGTTGCTGTTTGATTTCTCTAGTTATATAAGATTAATATATTATAATACAGGGATATAAGATGGAGTTGAAAATGGAAAAAAAGAGGCCGTTATTTGTCACATATACATAAAAGCAGTGAAATGGTTTTCTTTGCATATCCCAGCTTGTTACGAAGCTAGGGTCAGAGCACAGAGCACTATGACACAGTGCCACTAGAGCAGAGAACTGAGTAGAACCCAACTGTGGTAGTTTGAAGTGCTGTGGCTTGAGCCCTGACCTTCCAATCAACACCCCAGAGCCTTAACCGAGCTGAACAACCGCTGCCACAGACTTGCCACTCTGGACCACAAAGTTGATTCACACAAGTGGTTTTATTCACCTTATATCCTTCTTCCAGAAAGGGGCAAAGGGAACATATCGAGAGAATGTTGATTTTTTTTTAGCATTTGCAGACTGAGAAACTAACCATCAAACACCTCTGTGTTGAAGCAGTAGGGCTGTCTTTACATGGATTTCTCAACCAAACTACATTTGGTTGTATATGCTACTGGAGGTGTTTATTTATTCATTCATTCATCTTCAGTAACCACTTTATCCTGGTCAGGGTCTCTGGATCCACCATGGGAGGTATGCTAATCGAAATTCTCAGGCTTGCTATAACAAACAGCATCCCTGATAATTATATTTGCTACATTACACACTGAAACGATCAGTTTAATAACAGATGTGTGTAATATTCATTTATAGGGCATTAATGAATTCATCCACAATGAATACTGAATCCTAAAACATTGAAATTCAGCTTGAATGGGAAACCAAACTATTACAAAAAAAGCTGATGCAGGTAAGAAAGCACTTTGTTATATAGAATATGATTAAATCCAATCGTGCTTTATTTTTATCTAGATTATTAGAAAATTTGCACCATATTCAATCAATCACACTGCACACCATGCGCAATGTGCTGTAGGTGGTGAGCTGATTGCGCGTGCGCATTGTCCTGTGTGCTAGTAGATTTACGTATGAGTGCACGTGGGAGTTTAAAGAGCAGCGAAGGTGTTTTACAGGTGCACGCTTTAATTGTAAGCTTCAGCTATTTACTGTGGTGAATATGGTGTGCTAATAGGGCCAAAAACTTTTATTTATGTTTTATTTTATAATAAACAATGTAATAGTAAAGTTTTTTCATATGTAATGGAAGGAAAAGGAGACAATTCTAGCAAGGTAACGCTTGCTGTTTATCATGTTTGAAATTCACTAAAATAGTATACATATAGCTAAAAACATAAAATCTCAGATTATTTTAAATATTTATATTAAACAGATTTATTTGTTTTGCTACAGTAACAGTTGGTAAAAACTGTTGGCTATATTGTTTGATTTTAAATGTAGAAAGCAGTGATTTTTAATGCAACATCAATAGATACAGATAGTTACTTGTGTTAAACATAGTATGGTGTAATCCTCTATTTATGTTTCTATTAAAACCTTTTATTTTACAGGAAGTAAAGATTAAAGATGCCATTGAGGAAATTACAGGCATTGACTATGTCCCATCCAGCCAGGAGGTTTAACTCCGATGCTCTCCATATTGACCCTGGCAGCCCTTGTGAAGTACAGACTCAGGAAAAGGGGAAAAATCCATAAATGTAGATTGTAGGTCAGACAACACAAACGAGAAAGTTATAAAGTATACAAAAAGGACGGAACAGAAAGGAAAGGAAAACATATGTACACTGTGGTTCAGAGCAAAACAAATTAGCAAGACATCTGGAGAGTAGCACAAAAGTTATCAAAACCTATGAGGACAAAGGTACAACATATATTACAAAATATAATAATTACTACTAAATTATTGAAAATTCTAAATAAATGTAGTGTGGCAAGACTACCACCATGTTAACATTGCCATGGGTTTTTTAAAAGTAAGACATGGTTATGCTACCACAATTCCTGTTTCAAAAATGTACAAATCTAGGCTGTAAATGCATCAAGATGGTGTATCTAATCCGATGCAGTCAGACACGAGGGTGAAATAGCAAAGCTGTTAGTAGGAACATAGCACAACAGAACACAGCTTCACTGAATCCTGATGTCAGGGTTATGCTTCGGTGACACCTGAGGTGAAGCAAACATGCAAATGGACACCTTGCTAGATTGTAAAATACGACAGAAGTTAAATTATAAACATTTCACCACTTTTCATACTTTATGGATACAGAGCCTTTATTATCCAAGGACATCAGATTTGCACCAGAATCGCATGAATGTATAAAGTTGATGTTTGTAATGTAAAATTATCAAATGTATGAGGATTGAAAGGATGGGGATGAGGATTACTGTTTCTTCTGCTGCCTTCCAATATTTAGAGCTCAGCTGCATGGCTGGATCCAGTGATGCTGCACCTCAGGACAGTGGAAATGTAGCAGACAGTGACAATGGTATGTGGAGAACTGATGTAGTGGTATATAAATCTGGTTTGAGTGGTTTTAAATCTTATATGTAGCAGAATCTTGTAAAATGACTGTGTGCATTTGCAAATGATGAAATGTCTCTTTGTATTCCAGAAGCACCGTCAAGGACAAGTGTGCCAAAAAAAGCCAGGACAATGCAATCAATGTACTTGCCCTATTCCAGGTAATGAGTCAGATAGCAGTATATTGTAAAAATTGTGTCTGTTTATAATATACACTCACCACCCACTTTAATAGGAACCTAAATTTATTTAGTTATCCAATCAGAAGATCATGTGTTAGCAGCAGGATGCAAAAAATCCTGCTGATAGAGGGCAAGAGCTTCATTTAATGTTCACATCAAACATCAGAATAAAAAAAGATCTTTCTGTGACTTTAACTGTGGCTTCGATTTTAATGCCAGATGGGTTGGTTTAAATATTTCAGAAACTGCTGATCTTCTGGGAGTTTCACACACAACAGTCTCTAGAGTTTAACAAAACTGTGCGAAAAACAAAAAACTGTAAACGGAGGGGCTGTAGGCTGAAACACCTTGTTGATGTATAAATAATCTTAAATAATCGATCTTATCTGACGCTGTCATAAGCACAGACTCAGTGAAACTAGACTGTTGAAGACAGGAAAAACAGCTAATCTTCAGCTGTCCAGTTTCAGTGCATCTGTGCTCATAATAGCCTTAGATTCCTGTTCTTAGCTCACAGGAGATGAAGGTGATATGGTCTTCTGCTGTGGTGCCTTGTCCACCTCAAGGTAAGTTGCTTTTTTGTTCACCACGGTTATACAGAGTGATTACTTGAGTTACTGTAGACCACCCGGGTCATTTTCCTATGATCTTTTATCAACAATTGGGTAACTCCAATATTTGTATGGAGCATAACAAATTCCAGGCAGGTTAGTATACGATAATTGAGTGTGCCAAAATGGTCTGGAATGTATCATGACTTTAAATCATGAACAGATCTTCAGTCATTTGTTAGTGACAGTGGCACAGACCCTTGTCTTTATCTCTGTCTTTCACACTAGCTCATATCTATCTCTCTTTCTCACTGTCTCATTCTCGGTCTTTCTCTCGATTTCTCATCTTCATTTAATATCTCACTTGGACTTGTCAGATATTTACTAAACAGTGGTATGCATTATTTCTGCAGAGCCAAATAATAATAATAAAGGAAAAAAAACATGGTTTGTGAAAAGAGGCAGAGTGGCATCATTTCAGCACAAGTACTTGACAGACGGGTATCATGCATAACAGTGTGTGATCCATGTCTTACATCTGAACCAGATCTAAAAGAAAGATCATGGATTGACATAAAACATTTCGTATAGAATTCTGTTCTGAGTAACAAAAAAGCTTTTAGGGAAATATCCAGTAATTGTAAAAGGTGTATTCTTTTGCTATATATTGATGGCCAATTATGTTTTTGTTACAAGTGCACTAATATTTTTCGCATTTATTTTCTGGCTGTATTTTCTCTTTTGCCTGATTGTTTTTTGTTTTTGCACTTTCAAGAAAATGCACTAATTTAACTACTGTACATTGCAGACATATAGAAGTGCCTAATTCTGTTCTGTCAGTTACAATCATGTTAATTTTGTTTTACCCAAGTACATGTGTGACAAAAAAAAAACTTCTCTCCCACATTCACATCTGCAGTATATATGATTCCCATAGACAAGAATGTCTAGTAAGGGAAAACACTTCATACATACTGATAAGGGATGTCTAAAGAAAGCTGATAAACTGTACAACGCCTAGTGGATGTTTGTGTACCAAGATTTCAGCTAGCAGAATGTGCAGAAAAGGAAACAAGTGGGTTTGATCCATCAAAAGTCTCAAGCTCATAAAATTGGGTACACCATCAAGAACGTCTGTAAGATTGTAAGTCTCATGAACAAAGACAATGAAGCAGGACAAAAAGCCAAGGATTTCACAAGGCTGCATTAATCAGACTCCAACTAGAGCATGTATGTCTCAATGTGCACAAGAGCCAGCTTTGGACAAACAAAGTTTTTTTTTTTTGTAATCAGGTTTTCTGTTCTTTGTCCAGAGTAAAGTGTGCTTGAAGTGTGGTTGAATGTGGCATATCAACAGTTGAATAGAAAAAAACAGACTCTTCTTCCTTTTGCCATGAAACATTTAGGGGGATAAATACATGAACAATGGTCATATTTTTCTTACTATTCATATTTAGTGGGGAGAATACTATTTCAATTCTCTTGTGTCCATTTGCAGTAAGAAACAAACTCAACATTATTGCCTGAGTCAGTAGCATTACTGAAAGTAACCAGGAATGTGCTAATATTAAGTAAATCTTCAACCCCAAGCCATTTTCTTTAATGTGTTTTTATTTTTCTAGAGAGACTAGTGCTTCCTTTGGCCCTTTTCAAATTCTCCTCACTTGATTAAAAGGGGCAGGCTCAGGTCACACTAATCAACGTCCCTTAACAAAGAGAACTGTGTTCTTAGAGGCTGGTTTCCATGACTGTCTAATCAAAGCTACGCCTAAGGAAATGACAGCAAGTATCTCATTTCCAATCCTGATAATAGTGGAAGCTTTGAATGGGTTGATTACTGGATATGATGTAAAGCTGGAACAAGTCCAGTACTTTTGAGTTTATCGGGAATGTGAAATGTGCCTCTCCTCAGAGGAGTTTGGTGTACACAAAGGTGAAGATGCTATTTATTTCAAATATACAGTTGTTTATTGTTTTATCATGTATAAAGCTTTCCGTAAAGAATGTTTTGTAGAGCACTCATGCAAATTTTAGGAATATAATGTGTTTAAGAAATATGCAAAGCATGGTATATTAAAAAGCATTGAAAAAATTCCCAGTTGTAGGCGTCTAGCCTCAAACTTGCAGTCTTAAGCAATGACATAATGTTAGAGCTTTGGAATGAAAGAAATAGAGTTTTCCTTGTGTATTTCCTTCAGCCAGGGGATCAGAATTTTGTTGGTCTCAGCCGGTCTGATAAGAAAAACAACAACAGCAATAATAATAATAATAATAAAAAAAATGAAGAAGAATCGTCATCATAATCATCATCATAATAATATCCAATCAGTATGGGCTAATCTTGTTTGAGCTACACACTTGTCTTGGAAACAAGTCTGACAACAATTTCAAATAACAGACAAAAGTTAAATGTTAAATTGTCAACAGTCCACGTTCCTGAGTGATTGTACACACCAGCATGTATTGACTAGCATGGAGAAAATATCGCCTGTGTCTGTACACAAATGCTTTGCAAAATATGCTCTCACGTCTTGACTTATCTCTCTCAACCTGTAAAAATGTATGTAAACCAACATGTTTGTATAGTGTGTTAATTAACTCAGAAGTGGTGGAGTTTGTAACAGGACATGGCCTGTAAGAATAACTGAAAAAATAACTAAAATACACATATCCAAAAATACTTTAAAACATACAAAGGTTTTTAGTTGTATGATCTCTTAATAGTAATAGTAGAATCATAATAGTAATGCATTATGATTCTTTATCCAACCTAGAGACATTTGACACAGTCACTGCTTTGAACACTGCTGTCATACACCTGTCATTTCCTAGAACATTCTTGCTAAATCTGACACCTGTAGCATGCGAGAAGAAATGGTCTTTAAAAACTGATTAAACCCTCTAGAGTATGCACTCTTCTGTATAGGATAGCTTTTCTCTGTTTTACTGATTTGTCATTGAGTGGAATGCTCTTGCACTTTATTGTTCTGGCAGAATTGTTATTCTCTACATTTGATCATGGTTTCTCACATCAGGTTGACATTTGTAAATGAACATAGAGTTGATGTTTTCATATTTCTTGTTTGTAACATTTATTATTTCTCTCTTTTTAAAACATTTCGCATCCAGTTATCTGCTGATTGTCTCTTATGTCCAAAAGTTGTACACAGGACAAATTCCGACTATAGTAAATGAACGTAAGTTCCTGTCCTGTTTTTGGGTCAAAACAAATTTGTTATCATCTGATATCAACAGCTTGCCAGTTCAATTGATTGGTCGTTAACAGCCTGGAAAAATCTCCCTGATGTGGCTGTGGAAACAACATCCTTGCACTCCTCTGATATGAAATTTGGAGGATGACTGGTCATTGGAAAATAATGGGGTATTGTTGAAGGACCTGAGCCTCTGACATGTACAGCTTCAGCTTATGATTCATTGATTTCCGCTGAGTCATGTCATTGCTTGTCACTGTTCATAGGCACTTGCTAGTGAGCTGCCTAAGGTGTAAGGCTTGGGTCAGATATATCTCTGAATTAGGTTCTAAATTTGTCAGCCAGTGCAGAGGATGTCCTAATCAGACAGCATGTTCTGAGAAATCCTGTAACGGCAAAGGCTCAGTAGAGCACTGTCTTGAGAAATTACTGTCTTCAGATATTGAAATATTCACAGATATGTTTAACCTTGGTAATTGTGGCCTCTGTCACTGTCTCTGCTAATCTAACCGTAGGGACAGCAGAAGGAATTTTAATTACACTTTGATCAGTCTTAAGTGGGGGGGGGGGGCGTTAATTCAGGATATAAGCCCATTTTAGACAAATTAATGTATATTACACTGTTATATCATTTTAATTAAAATAAGTAGGACTAAAACAGCATCAAGCAAAAGTTAAAACAGAGAAAACTGAAGCAAATTTAAGATAAAACATGTAAATTCGTGTCAAAAAATGCTTGAGAAGAAGCACCAACAAATACTGGAGCAGAATACATAACAGTAATTAAGAACAATTTACCTCTCCATCTGGGTCCAGTGTCCACAGTTCTCAATATGGGCCCTTGATAACTTGGGAATCTTCAAATTTAACACAGAAAAAAACATTCAAGACACTGATTTAGTTCTGACTAACAATAACAATAGAGCATTGTGTTCAGTTACTGACTTCACTGTTTTGTATGTAAAAGCATTAAAAGTTATCAATAATAAAAGCTATGATGACAGGCTTACTGTTTTCTCCATGCCAGTGGAAAAACTTGGCAGAAGCACCTTGTCCTTCCCTGCAGTCACCATCAAAGCTGGGATCAGGATCTATATAACAGAAGAAAAAATAATAACAGTTAATTCCTATTCCAGAAACATCACTGCACAGCAAAACTCAGGGAGGTTAGCCTCTACATGAAGAGATATGTTTATCAGAAAGGTAGCCTGTGCAGCAGAGCACTTCATCCCAGGCCTCTCAGGAGCAGATGTTAGGGAATAGACAGCGCAGGCCATCTGCTGTGTCCAGTGTGCATGGTTATGCTTGATGCCATATGAGTTTACAGAGGAGCAGAAAAGTGGGATGTTTTCGACAGTGTGGTGTTTGAGCCACAATTTCCTGGCAGGGACACAAAACTGCAACCCAGCTACAGGAACTGGCACACACTTGCCTTGCCCCTTGGCCTTGAACACATCCAGCGCCAGTTCTTCTCTGCGTTCCGATAAAAATTCAGAGGACCCCTTGGACACAAACAATCTTTCAGTACAAACATAGAAATAACCAATGAAATGTGTTTATGCATAATTAGTGAAACTACAAATTTCAAGTTTACAAAAAAAAAGAACAACTATAAGGGAAAATTTCCTTTTTGATATAATGCTATCCATTCTTATGGAATGTAATCCTGAACATAAATTATAAATCGCTCCTGTCTCTGTGTACCTGAAACCACTTTTCCTGTACTGCTGGATGTAGTACTGCAGCTCTGACTCACTCACAATAGCACTTCTCGGAACTTCTTCTGGTAGTCCAACAAACAGACCACCTAAGAGGAAAAGATAATAAAAAAAAGTAATATTTAATTAGCAATTGTAATTAGTACATAGTGTAGGGCACAATATTCCAAAATGATCAATGCAGACAATACAAAGCATTTCATAATGTCTCAGATGTTTCCAGAAGCACTGAACTTATTGTCTATACTCATAACACAAAGTATTTCTTATAACACCATTATGGACACTATAAACATCAACCATGATCAATCATAAGAGCACAGTCACAAAATGTATTTCACTGTTTAATCTTTAATTGCTGAAATAAATCCAGACACATTAAGTGCTAGATATTTGTGTAATCTGGGAAAGCTGTGTATATAACTCTGCTAACGCAAAAACAAATATATTCCTCACAAGATATGAAAGTAAAAAGAATAATAGGCTAAGTCTGGTAGCTACAATAAAAAATAAAATAATGTCATTGCTCATAAAGTCATTACAACGTTTGCCACATAAAAATCTAGCCAAAGTCCTACTGAAACCGTATTGTACCTTATTTATAAACCTGTATAAAAGCAATATCATCCTCTAAACTGGTGTTACACTGAATATCGACACAGATTACCTGCGGCCGCAAACTCATGTCGGTGGCCGACTCACAGCTGTGTTGATATTCAGTATAACTCTTTCTTGTGCGATTTTGCTTAAGTCAAGACTGTAATAGATGAGATGATTGAGGTCTCTCTGGGCAACACTGTATCATGTTTATACCTGATGTTTTGCATTATAAATGAAAGAGGAAGAAACCTTCTTGCACATCACATATACAAATAACAATCCTGAAAATCCTGCTGTTTTGGCTTAACAACTATTGCCAGTAAAGACACCTGGTGTTGGCTTTTCATCACATAGATTGAGAAAGGAATAATATGGTGGTAAGAATTTCACTAGTGGTTATTGGGTGGCAAACCATTCAAATAACTAAATATCCAAGGACCGTAGTAAGTTACTTCCCATACCCATTTCAGTCCAACATCCTACAACATGTGGTTATGGGGATTTCTGCCAATTCAGCCATACGAGTGTTAGTGATGTAAGATAAGGTATAGCAATCGCCAAGGTTCTGTGTATGATATTCAAGTTTGTCCACACCAACCATGTCTTTATGGAGCTTGCTTTGTGCACAAGGGCATTGTCATGGTGGAATAGATTTGGGTTTATTTTCTCCAATTAAGGAAATGTTAATGATACAGCATGCCAATGCATTCTAGATAAAAGAAAAACTTGAAATCTGGTATGCTATGAGATCACAGCGGAACAGCTCTTTTCTGTTTAACCACAAGTTTTAGTTAGATAATAGCAGGTAATTAGTTCATTCTGTTGTATATGTTCTGTATATGATATGGCAGAATCGTGCTGCTTTATCAGGCAGTGACAGCCATAACAAAGAGGATAAGGATAAGCAACAAGCTCTTGTCAAGACATTTTGATTTGTCCGGGTACTCAGAGACACAATGGTTTTCATCTTCATTCTCATTCTTCATTCTCTTAACACTTCTGTACTACTGAGCAGTTGAGAGATTTGAATAAATTGAATGACAATATAGCAAATTGCATTCTACCATATTAAGTAGTATGTCACTACATCTTCTGTGTCGTTACTGTTCAGGCTTACTAATTATTATGAGGTTTTAGACAACACCTTGTATACTGTGTGAAAGTGTATTGACTAGCCATACATGAAATAGTAAAATTCCACATTCTACACCCTGAAGCTTAGCATTCATGTTTTTTTTGTGCTTTTGTGCTTTACCATTTGATTTATTTTTTATGAAAACAATGGAATGGGAAATACTACTGTGACCAGTTTTTGAGATTATGAGCTTTTGAGTCAATATTTGAGAATAATGTCAGTGTTTTGGGAAATGCATTTAAAAACAAGAAGAACTAGGGTTAGGGTTAGAACAGTAGAACAATAGGGTAAAAACAGTATACAATATTCATGTTCAAAAAACATATGTTTTTTCACACATTTTTGTTTTACCTCTCTTACAAACCCCAGTCAAATCCACTTGAGGATGCGTATCCTGTAACACATCACACAATTATACAGTTAAAGGGGCAGAACACAGTATGCTGAGTGCTCCATGTTTTAAAATACAATCATCACTGTAGAACAACTGAAATACATTTGTCAACTTTTGAATACATTACATTGTGTTTTGAATGGAAACTATGTTATGTAAAGCAAATTTATTTTACACCTGCCAAAAAAACTCTCTTCTCTTTCTTCTCCAAGTGATGCAACAGAATGGAGATTTTTTGAATGGAGATGAATTTGAACCCAGACAATGCCACAGCTGTCTGTAGATGAGCAAAATTATCCTAGCTCTCTGGTTGGGAGGAATGACATTTCTCTCTCATGTGTCAATCACGCTGTAGTGACACAGTGCTTTTATGTGAAACTGCTCTGTGATGTAGCATGAGCAGCATTGGCTTCATGTTTCTTAGAAGACAGACATTACCCTCTCCTCCATCCCTGGTTAGAGGAGCCAGTTCGTGAGACAGTTGCAACCCACCCTAAAATGTAATCCACTCAGCTTTATTGCACAAACATTACATATCCATGCCTTACTTAAATATGTTACTTATATTTAAGTAGGCATTAATACTGTATTACTATACTGTGTAGTTCTTGCTTGTTTTCATTATCTAATTCAAGATTCAAGATTCGAAGCGTTTATTGTCATGTGCACAGTGAGGAAACAAGTTTCTCTGTACAATGAAATTCTTTCTTTGCTGTCCACAATGAATGCCAGACAAGTACAAAAAACTGTGTAAAAAAAGTAAAATGAAAATAAATATCAAACACACACACATAAATACAAACATAATTTAAAAAATATAAATAAAAAAAATTAAAATCACAGTCCTTACAGAACAGTTGAGAGCTGATGTTATAAAAATTCACAGAAAGTTGTTGTTCAAATGCAAGATTTTTTTAATATAATAATTTTATCACTAACTTTCATACTTTTGTTTGGCAACCACCAATAGTAAAGGCACCTCAGTACCTGTTCTCACCGCTGACTAATAATTAAACCACATCCCATAATTATGTAGACAACAGTAATTGGACTGTGACTCTATTAAGTTTTGGGATGATGTTTTACACTGTGTCATTTGGACAAACGCTGTGAAGTTTGCATTTTGAAATGGGTTTTGAAATAAACTTTATAAAAAAAATTTCTTATTTCTAAAGAACTCTCTGAATAGTTTGACATCTCACTATGGTATGAGTTTCTTGTGTCACTATGGATATAATGTCACTGTACTCTGTAAAAAATGACACTTTTTAAACTGATTAGGGTTTAGGGTTAGGGCTAGGATTAGGGTTGGGGAAAGGATTAGGGATTAGGATTGGGATTAGGGTTAGGTTTCCTTTTCCTTTTTATGCTTTCTATTTTGTGTTATAGTCATTAGTTCTGTTTTTTCTTCTCCTTCTAGGTGTTGGCGGTCGATATGATGGGAGAAGCTGGCAGATGTTCGACCTGACCCCAGGTGGCACTGGTTGGGTTAGGATTAGGGTTGAGGTTAGGATTAGCATTAGGGTTAAGATTAGGATTGGGGTTAGGATTGAGGCTGTGACCAACGTTTGGCATGGGCCTACCTGTTGTCCCATCAGTGGTCATCCTGCCTTTCCATTAATACTTTGAACACAATTTCCGGATCCAGTCCCCTTCTGCCCTGTTCAGAATTTCCCCCTCTTTTACAAATTTATTAAATTGTTTTCTTTGACCTTCCTGTTTAGGATTATGCTGCTGTGAATACGAAGGGGATAACTTTAGTACTCTGTGGTGAGGTCTGTTTATTCTGTTCCATATAGGTCAGGAATCTCTTTAGGCATCTTCTTAGAAAAGACTCTAACCCTAACCCATCCTCTTAGCTAACCCTAACCATAGTATATCCCCATTTTCTAAGTGCACTAAACAGTGTATTGGATGCCCACCAAAATTCCTGCCCTCCAGTCCTAGAGCATATCCTATGAAATCTCAAGAACAAGACTATATTACACCCCTGAAAGTGGGTTTTGGGTGAAAACTCACCTTATGTAAGAGTGCATGGATGTCTGTGTCTTTGAAGTAAAGCCTGGCCTGTAACCCTTAACCTTTATGGATTCATGGAATTGGTTCTTAATAAATTATGGCGATTAATAAATTATGGTGTTTCCTTCTTTTGTTGGGTGATGATAGGGGGTGAGGTGGCTCGATCAGCCTGCAAGTGAGGTGAGCAGCTCTTTTACCCTTTTGATTGGTTTTGCCAGATGTCTTTTCTGTGTTTGCTTTGGTACCATTTTACTGCTATTTCAAAGCCTGACTTCCAATAATTCGCCATCAAGTCTTTTAAAGCTTCCCCCTCTGTGTTGATGCAGTGGGCAGAATGATCCTGTAGGATCAGTTTTGTTGTGTAAGCCCAGTTTTTTTGCATTTCCCTCTATTAGAGAGCTGGTTAGTAGTGTTATTTTAGCAGGTTGTACCACCTCAGACAGGTAGTGTGCGAGCCGTGAGATAATTGTTGGCTCAGTGTCATTGTCTTTAGAGACGTTTTCCTGATGGTGGTGTGATCTGATCAGCTCATATAGTTTTTAACTAGTGAGCTGAATTTTTTGTATTTTGAGTCTTGTTTGTTGTGAATGTGTGAGAGATTGTTATTGCTTGTATTGTGAGGTAGTTGTTCAGGCCTAGGTTATTTTTATTGTTGTTTTGGGCCTCTGGCACCCATGTTGAGTCTTTTTATTCTTTAGGTTTGTTTTGGCCTGCACTTAAAGACCTAGGTGTAGGTCTTAGTGGTTGAGAAGGCTAATTAGTTCTAGATGGGTAGCGTCTGGAAAGGCATTCCCAGTGGTTCCAAAAATTTAGGTTAGGTTAAGGTTAGGGTTAGTGTAGAGTTAGGGTTAGGGTTAGTGACTGCATTTTTAGATAAATAGATACCTGTTACTGATGTGACTTTGCTCAACACTATATTTTTATTCAACATTTCTGTTTACTAATGAGCCTTTACCTAGTGATATTAGAAATGTTCAGAAAAAATATGTGTAGCTTTTCAGCTTCACCATTTGCTTTAATAAATATTTCCCAAAGTACACACAGAATATTAATTTAAAAATATGTGACTGGTCTGACAGATCTGGATTTCATTGTTCCAACCAGATATGATCTTTTAAGTTCCTGAATTAGTATTTCTCATGTTATGCAGAGAAAGGATTAAAAATAAATAAATAAATCCTTTGTGGGATTTCTGATCCAGTAATAACATCATGTTTAGAGTAGGGTTAAAGTTCGGTTAGGGTTAGTGTAGCAATAGGGATAATGAATGGACTTTCTTTTTCCAATTATTTTAATGTCAGGGCTAGTGTAGGGTAAGGGAATGGTAATGACTGCAATATTTATTTACTTTTTTTTTTTTACAATTTTTAGATAGATATGTTACTTCTGTGACTTCATTCAACACCTTATTTTTATTCAACAGTTCTGTTTAAAAATGTCTTTACCTCGTGATATTAGAAATGCTCTGAAAAATAGGTGTAGCTTTTCAGCTTCACCTTTTGCTCTAATAAATATTTTCTGAAGTGCACACAGAATATTAATTGAAAAATATGTAACAGATCTGGCAGATATCTGGATTTCATTGTTCCTAACAGATATGATCTTTTAAGTCCCTGAATTAGTATTTCTCATGTTATGCAGAGAAAGGATTAAAAATAAATAAATCCTTCAGAGGAATTTCCGATCTAGTAATATCATCAGTCTACCCTGTTGTGGAGTAAATGACATTTATGGATGCAATGTATGTGAAGGAGGATGAGTGGACACTACTGCAATTACTGCAGGGTATTCCTCTGAGGTCTTTCCTCTATGTGAGCACATGATTTTCTCTATTTGACGTGAGCAAGTGTGTGGATAAAAAGCAACCATCAGAGCAGAGCCCATGCCAATGCCAAATACTTCTGGTCCACACAGTCATTAGGATGTGCTATGGCTGTCTTAGTTGGGCTGAGTGAGCTGGCCAGGAGTGACTCATTAGTCCAGGAGCAGAGGCTCAGGTGAAGGGCCTTTAACCAGCCCTCATTACAAATTCCAAGTCACTCAGGCACAGCAGCATAGCTCTTTGATCTCTGTCAGAGTGGCTTTTTGGTGGTCACAATAAACCTTGGAAATCTATAGAAAACCTGAAAATACCCACATGTTTTAAATGTAGTGCTTTACACTCAAAGACTCACAAAGAGAGTTTAGAGCTTTAAATGCAGACACTTTTTACTCTTCTTCAAACTACTCATCATTTTCTGATGTTTTTCCGAGAAACAAGTAAGATGATGACTCTATTGCATTTATTTATATTGTTAAATAAGTAACAGAGATTGGATAGCTTTTTATTTTATTTGAGCTCAGTATTTGAGTGAGCATTCTTGCTAAAAGCCTAATGGCTTAAGAACTGACATTTGTGCTACATACACTGTCAGCAGTATTTGCCCTCTGATACATAGTAATGTCTGTGTGGGAAGTGCAAGCAACTGGTCTGATAACAGAAGGTGGCTTGGCAATCAAATGTCAACACAGACTGTCATAATATGCAGACAAATGTCAAAGTTTCACCAGGTCAGCTCATTTGAAAATACAGCACAGTTGCACAAGTCACCTGTTGTAATTGTAGTTTTCCTACAGCAAAGATCCAGCTCTCTGCTACTGCACACTTTTAACTCACAGATACAGTGGTGTGAAAAATTGTTGGCCTGATTTCTTATTTTTTTGCATGTTTGTCACACTTTAATGTTTCAGATAATCAAACACATTTAAATATTAGTCAAAGATAACACAAGTAAACACATCATGCAGTTTTTAAATGAGTTTTGGTTTTTATTATTAAAGTTTTTATTATTAAGGGAAAACAAAATCCAAAACTACATGGCCCTGTGTGAAAAAGTGTTTGCCCCCCTGTTAAAACATAACTGTGGTTTATCACGCCTGAGTTCAATTTCTCTAGCCACACCCAGGCCTGATTATTGCCACACCTGTTCACAATCAAGAACTCACTTAAATAGGACCTGCCTGACAAAGTGAAGTAGACCAAAAGATCCTCAAAAGCTAGACATCATGCTGAGATCCAAAGAAATTCAAAAACAAATGAGAAAGAAAGTAATTGAGATCTATCAGTCTGGAAAAAGTTATAAAGCCATTTCTAAAGTTTTGGGACTGCTGCGAACCACAGTGAGAGCCATTATCTACAAATGGTGAAAACATGGAACAGTGGAGAACCTTCTCAGGAGTGGCCGGCAGACCAAAATTACCCCAAGAGCGCAGCGACAACTCATCCAGGAGGTCACAAAAGACCCCACAACAACATCCAAAGAACTGCAGGCCTCACTTGCCTCAGTTAAGGTGAGTGTTCATGACTCCACCATAAGAAAGAAACTGGGCAAAAATGGTTTGCATGGCAGAGTTCCAAGATGAAAACCATTGCTGAGCAAAAAGAACATAAAGGCTCCTCTCAGTCTTGCCAGAAAACATCTTGATGATCCCCAAGACTTTTGGGAAAATACTCTGTGGACAAAAATTGAACTTTTTGAAAGTTCTGTGTCCCATTACGTCTGGCGTAAAAGTAACACCGCATTTCAGAAAAAGAACATCATACCAACAGTAAAATATGGTGGTGGTAGTGTGATGGTCTGGGGCTGTTTTTCTGCTTCAGGACCTGGAAGACTTGCTGTGATAAATGGAACCATTACCAAAAAAATCCTGAAGGAGAATGTCCGGCCATCTGTTTGTGATCTCAAGCTGAAGTGAACTTGGGTTCTGCAGCAGGACAATGATCCAAAACACACCAGCAAGTCCACCTCTGCATGGCTGAAGAAAACAAAATGAAGACTTTGGAGAGGTCAAAGTCCTGACCTCAATCCGATTGAGATGCTGGCATGACCTTTAAAAAGGTGGTTCATGCTCGAAAACCCTCCAATGCGGCTGAATTACAACAATTCTGCAAAGATGAGTGGGCCAAAATTCCTCCACAGCACTGTAACAGACTCACTGCAAGTTATGGAAAACGCTTGATTGCAGTTGTTGCTGCTAAGGGTGGACCAACCAGTTATTAGGCTTAGGGGGCAAATGCTTTTTCACACAGGGCCATGTAGTTTTGGATTTTGTTTTCCCTTAATAATAAAAACCTTCATTTAAAAACTGCATGATGTGTTTACTTGTGTTATCTTTGACTAATATTTAAATGTGTTTGATTATCTGAAACATTAAAGTGTGACAAACATGCAAAAAAATAAGAAATCAGGAAGGGGGCCAACACTTTTTCACACCACTGTATGTTATAAGCATGTATGCTAATGCATTAAATAAAATGTGTTTGATTAAACTGTTTTAGACTCATTTTGGTATCCATTTAAGGTGAAAAGTAAATAGCATGTGTTCATCCAGCAGACCTGTGCACACAATCAGTATGCCAAGCCAAAGCTTGCCCTGTGATGCCCTTATAGATTTTCAGCCCTGGATTTTACAGTCTTGGATGTGAACTGACAACTGCAATTAATTTTTATCCTCATCTTTCTTACCTTCGACCGTGAACAATGATGCTTTTTTACCATTACTGAAATCTCACCTTCTCTGTTAAATCAATGCCTACAGGCTCTTTTTTGATGAGCACCAAAAAGTCTTTGTGACCGTGACTTTAAATCAGGGAGAATATTATAAAGTATGGAAATGTGCAGGACTGTGATGAGTGAATATCAGACATGAAGAAGCATGATACCAGAGACCTTCCTTTCTCTACAATATAATTATACAAAAATATGATTTTAGGTACTAAAGCTTTTCAGAATCAGGTTGTGGATTTCAACTAGGACCTTGATTTTCAGCAAATGAAGGAAAAAAGTAAGCCCTGTGGTGCAAATTAAAAACTCCAAAACTACAGAATAGCCTTTTTGAAACACATAGAAAATATAACACGTTAACGGTACCTGATGCAGAGAAACTGCTAGGCTAGACTAATGCATGCTACTCATTTGCAGGCCTGCTGTTTCTTTCAGTAAGATGCCATCACAAGCATATTGCCCCATATATATTTCCTGCCATGTGTCACATGCTGATTATGACATTTTAGGGCTCGAGGTTTTTCTGATCGCTTGTAAACTCAAAAATCATGTAAACATAAATCCTGTATTTATCTGGCTTATTCACTGGGTTTTTTCACTGTTTCTACATAAACTACATACATTTTTATATTTTCATATAATGGCAGTGGTATGGCTGCAGCATGAATGATATGCTAGTATTCATACACTCATTTTAATAAATGATTGCAGCTCATACACAGGGAAGCTCATACAGTGGATGCTCCACATAATCGGGGAGAGAGAGAGAGAGAGAGAGAGAGAGAGAGAGAGGCTGTAACACAGTTGATCAGGAACTAACTTGTGCCTCAGATTTTCCAGAATATTAAATTTAACTATCTAAAATTAATAAATGTGCCATTTTGATTGTACGACAGCGTGATCTGTCATGTTATTCTTATTGTTGGATTGAATTAGCTAATTAATTAATTAATCAGTAAATTATCATTTTAATGTTTTCTGTGTAATTTTAATGTTTTAAAAACACCAAAACTATTATCTAAAATGATGAGGAAAATAACAAAAGAAGAAGTAGAATTTGTGAAAGCCTGTGGTAACGCTATGGTATTTTTTCACAGTGTATTTCAGCAGCACTCTGTCACTTACCGTCTCAGAGCTAGCAGTGAACAGCAATTTGAAAGTTCTCTCCAGATTCTTCTCCAGCTCAGCCTCTGCTACACCCTAGAGAAACAGGGACATGTCAGTCTCCCATAAACAGCTAAGCTTTAATCGGTCAAAGAATATTTAAACTCAGAAGTTATATTAAATGTTGCTTTATCGTAAATAACTCTTTGACATTTTGTAATCAGCAAAATGTGTTGTACATGAAAACTAGCATACAAGTAACATATCAGTCCTACTTTAGCATACAACAAATTACAGTCAACTTAGTTTATAATATCAATTAAAAAGTTTTAATTAAATTTTTCAATTACAAAATGTTTTACTTGTGTATTACTCATTACTGGGGGCACACTCAAGCTTTCAGGCTCACAGACTCTCGTAATGTATGAGACAAAAAGGACTTCAATACAGTGTAATTTGCACTGAATGAAAACATTGACTTAAATCCCAGCTTTAATCCCAAAATGCTCATCTGTACCATATAATCATACAATTTGGTGAACTTGCCACAACACCAGTGGACTGCTAATTTGCTTCATAATAAAGACTAAAATATCACTCTGATAAGAAAATTATACTTCTTAGAAGGACAGTCTGCCTAAACACAAACCCTCAATACTCAGAATACTACTAACATGCCTAATGATAATTCAATGCATAATTCAGTTCATGCCTAATGACTAGCTTCAGCTTTGTCAGAGCTGGAAATTGAAACAATGTCCTACACAAATTTCTAAACAGGTGGTTACAATGGCACTTCCAGCCAGAGGGAAAAGATTGCAATATCCTTTCTTCTGAATGGCCTGAAAACTTGTGTTACTGATATTTTCATGTTTTATAATAAATGTTAGGGGCATGGTGGCTTAGTGGTTAGCACATTTGCCTCATACCTCCAGCGTTGGGGGTTTGATTCCCGTGTGTGTGTGTGTGTGTGTGTGTGTGTGGAGTTTGCATGTTCTCCCCGTGCCTCGGGGAGGCATTGTAGGTTGATTGGCATCTCTAAATTGTCTGTAGTGTGTGAATGTGTGTGTGCCCTGCGATGGGTTGGCACCCTGTCCAGCGTGTATCCTGCCTTGATGCCCAATGACTCCTGAGATAGTCACAGGCTCCCCGTGACCCGAGAATAGATCGGATAAGTGGTATTCAATGAATGAACGAATAATAAACATTAAAAAAACGAATACCTAAGTAAAAATAAGTTTGCTGTTTTGCTTCAACTCAGCAGTGTTTGCATGAATATATTGAATATTTCAGATAACCAGATAAAAAGTAATATAAAATACAATACAATTTGATTAAAACAAATTTCTGGACCCTGCAGAACTTATCAAGAGTGAATATATCACTCACCGGCTTCTGGAAGTAGATCTGATATTCAAAGACTGGTATAGACTTCATTGTTTGCATTGGACTTTTGTTTGGATCCACAGGGAAAAAAGGAGTGTTGAGAGAAGCCACAGCCCTTGATTCAGAAAGGAGTATTGTTAAATATTTTTTCAACAGTTAAGCTATGAAATAACATCAGAGTCAGCTGAACCTAAATATATAATGTTTTGTTTTTTGTTTTTTTTATCTTACTAGATACACTGTGATACCTCTGTGATAAGAACATAATCAGCTATAGGGTACTACATATGGCCATTCTTTTTAAAATCCTATATCTACAAGTAAAATTTTACTTGAACTGCTAAGCTTATGACCTTCCCAGAATTTGCTAAATATGTAACATGTTATCTAAACTAGGAAAAGACTGGGACAAGTCATTCTGAAATAACCGTGTTATGGGTGAACAGTGTTGTGTATTTGACAGTAAGGACTACATACCTCACTCTCTCTGGGTAATACAGAGCCATATTCCATGCAAACACACCACCCCAGTCATGACCCACCACAGTAACCTGAGTAAGGCCCTAAGTTTGAGAACAAAGATGGCATTTAACCTCCTTAGAAACCATTTTCTGCTGCAAGATGCTCAGTTTGTTTTTCACTAATCAGCCACACACTAACCTCCAATTTTTTTTAAACCTTTTTAATAATCAGTCACATTGTCATTAAAAAATAATTTGCAGTTTAATTCCAAGCAAAAGAAAAAAACTATTCCCATTTAGTGACTGTTCATTGTACATTGTTCATCTCTGCCACAGTGTATTTCCCCTGTTGTTTATCCAACAGTTAATGCAGGAGCATTAATGGCCAGTAGTCAGTCATTGCCCAAATTAAAAAACAATCCCCCCAGCTGCCAGCTTAATAAACTTAACTTTGGAAAATATTTATTTGATGAAACTGGCAAGTGCACTGCATAATGAGAGGATAATTATCACCTTCAGACTTGAATGACAGTCTTGCAACACCC
The DNA here is from genome assembly GCA_033459395.1 of Hemibagrus guttatus. NCBI lineage: Eukaryota > Metazoa > Chordata > Actinopteri > Siluriformes > Bagridae > Hemibagrus > Hemibagrus guttatus. The sequence continues at coordinate 16,637,725 of JAUCMX010000008.1, read as the reverse complement.
CCAGCTGCCTTAATAACATCACCTCAATCTCTTCACCACTGAAATCAGTCTGAAATCTATTTCTGAATTCTTTATATTTCCAACAAGTCCTGCATAATTTTACTGTGGTTCAAATCAAGCAGAAAAGAGTATCTGGCACTGGATAGTGTTCATTCGAGAAATTGCTGACTTGTGATTGCTGGAAATACAGGCAACAGTTCTAACATGTGGTTTATTGCTACAAAAGTGTGCTACAGAAAGCTTTAAAAACACTTCCTGTTAGAATAACTGTGAGATTTTTCAGTTAAAAAAATAGCTTGTCTAGAATAACTGCACACAAGCCAGGCAAATATGCAATGTGAAAATGTTGGGTTTTGTCTTGAAAGAATTCGGTAGGGGTTCATTTTGGACTGTGCCAATGGAAGGGTTATAATATGATGGAAACAATAAGGGTCAAAATATTCAGGCCAGAGGCAGTAATGTAATGCGTGAGAAATGATTTCCTGACACACAGTCCCTAAAGAATATCTGAACAGCACTTATCTAAGCTTTGTTGTTTACTGGGTTCATCCCTTTATGATTATGGTATTATCTCAACAAGATGGACATGACAATGAGTTAAAATTGTTTCAGTGACCTAAAATATCCCTGGATTACAACCCTATCAGAGATATTTAAGATTTTCACAAAATAGGCAGTTATCCAGTTTTCAGAAAACTGAAAAACTGCTTTTTGCTTTGTCCTGCACAACACAGCCAGCAACTAGCAGAATTCACACCTCAGAGAATTCATGCTGTCCTGACTGCCTGAGAGAAGCATAATACTGTATGCTGCTATACACTATAGGGCAGTGATGGCTAAACTTTTTAAGACTCTGGGCTGTTTAGCGGAAAGTCGGCACCACTAAGCTGCAACTATTGGGCCCTTGAGCAAGGCTCAACTCTCTCTGCTCCAGCGGTGTTGTATCATGGCTGACCCTATGCTCTGGCCCCAACTTCCTAACAAATTGGGATATGTGAAGAAAAGCATTTCACTGTACTGTAATTGATATTTGGAAAATAAAGGCTTTTTTCTTTCTGCTATGTTATTATTAAACTGGCAACCCAATGTACATGTGGAATGTTACATAATTCCTACCTATTTATGTTTAAAAGATTTCTACTCTTTCATGCTTTGCTTGTGTCGCATATGCAAATGTACAGACTCCACCTCCCACAGTGCACCGTGGCCTACAAGCATGGCCGCACAGGACTCACTCACAGCACACCTACACTCTCAGTCCTATGCTCACAGTCACCATCGTTTTTATTATTTTTACCTGTTTTCAATCATCATATTGTTTTCGCCACAGTTTAAAATGGTTTTCTTTCCTTTATGTTGTGAAGTCTTCTGTTCTGTTTAGTCTGTGACATTACCAAGCCCATTCATTGTATAGGACCTGTTTTTTTTTGTTTTTTGTTTTTTTGTTTTTTTTTTTACTTTTGCCTTGTTTTTTGTTTCTTTGCCTACCTCTGTTCTTGAAACTCTGTTCTCTCCTCGAGTGACCGAAGCCTGTTTTTGATCTGTCCTCTACTTGATTTGAATTTGTTTTTAATAAAAGCTCACCTGCATTTGCATCTGCAAGCCTGTTTCTGTTTCCTGAGAGCTAGGGAACAGTTATGGGGTTCCATGAATTTCTTTCTGTTTATCCAGAGTTTGATCCATATCTGCATCAACATGCAAACAGGACAGTGGCTAAGCCATTAGTCTACTGTGCATTGAGATAACCCAAAAAACACTGCACTTTAGGTTGCAGATCGTGTCAGAATTTAACTGAAACCACATTGTCACCTCTGTCAGATAAGAAGATACACCAGCTGATTTGGCTTAAGAAACATATTTACATAGGAATGGATATTTTAAAAGGAATGTGAAAAGAACCACAACACATCCTGGTAGAAACTTCGGCTGTTTGGCTGTGTTTTTCCACAAATGTATATAGAAAGCTTTACACAACATAAGGGTAGCATCTCATATACTGTCCAGGTGTCCAGCAAAAAATCACTCTGTGCTTCGGGGTGTTAAAATAAATAATTGAATTATTAAAATCCATGTGGCAGAAGAAATACATTTAAATTGATTCTAAAAGGACTGTTGCTGGGTTTGACAGGTCTAATTTGCATCTTCTATTCTGTCTAGGGATCTGCTAAGTATATTTTATAAATTATAATTTGAGGAACAGAATTTCTGATGGCTTACACAACATGAAGTGTCAATTGAGACTAGGGTTAGTTTTTAGGCACCTGGGAGAAGGATTGTAAGGAGAAAAAATTAAATATACATACCAACTTATCCAGAAAGGTCACCAGTTCCTATAGGCACCCAGAGAGATAAACATTGTCCAATTATTTTTACAGCATATCTGTGTGTATTCAGTTGAGGCTGTGCTTTTGCTTACCTGTAAAATATTTTCTTGAGAATACTCCTCAATATCTGCAAAGAGAGTTGGGAGTGCGATCAGAGCTGCATGGCTTAACTTTTCATATCTCAGTGTCAAGAAATCCACAAAGAAATCAATCAATGGTTGGAGGAAACTACCCAACATTGCAGGTGAACATTTTTCACAATCCCATAAGGGAACACTCAGCATATAAGGTATTAAAAGGGCACATATCTCATTTTTATTCTCAGCATGGCACCTAAATCATACTACAAGAATAGTCAAAATACATTAAGGTAAGTGTTGCACTTCCTCAGACATCCATATCTGATGTTTAAATTGAATGTGTGTCACAGGAGAAAATCAAATATATAGCTATCTCAAATAGCAGCTACAATATTAGAAAGTTATGTATGAGAATCTTGAAAAACATTTTAAGATAAAAAAAAAAATGAAAAGAGCTTCACATATGGTAGTTTCACATGAAACAGTGAAGCAAATAATATTGTGTGCTCGTTTTCCCATGTGTCACATACTAAGAACTATGAGAATTAAACTAACATGCCACTACAACTCATAGATGTTGGTGCTGTTTTTAAATGTTTCATTAACAATAAAGAATATGTTTCACATCAGTCATCATGTAAGAGTTAGATGTAAAGTGAAATATTACTACATATGGACTTATCAACAAAGGTCGCACCGATTAGGAATTCATTAAGAACCAGAAAAAAATGTAAGCGGATAGCATTTATGAGGTTTTTAACCTCACAATGAACTTTTATAGCTTCACAGAAAACCTGCTATTTTTATTCTAATCTCACTCATAATCATGCTCTGATACCCTAATCCAATATATTCATATATTTCAGTTAATTAAATATTTAATTATATTAAGATGTAATAAAAAGGATCAACTAGAGAAGAGAGGTAGAAATGGTAGAGAAGAGAGAGAAAATTAGTCTGACAGACTTTCCAAAATATCTGATATCCTAACAGCACATTTCAGTATAATATGAACTGACCTGCTGGAGCAGTCGAGTCACCAAAACCTTTTTGGTCTATAGCAATAGCCCTGAATCCAGCATTAGCCAAGGCAGGAATCTCAAAAAAGAAAGGAAGAATGTGATGGCACTTGTGATGGAATTAAGCACTCATTCCCACATACTCAGTATTAAGAGGACACTTCATTCAGCTTCCAGTACACTGCCCATTGTCTGAATTGTTAAGTTTTAGATCACAGCTTGTTTTCATTTACTTTGAAAAAAATTTTCTGTTTTTTTTTTTTTTACCTGGTATCTCCAGGAAAACCAGCTTTCTGGAAATCCATGGCAGAGCAGGACTGGAGGCCCATCCCCCATCTCCACAAAATGAGTCTTCAGCCCAGGCTAAAGGAGACAGGGACCTTAGAACTTACTAAACTGCTAAGCAACAGTGTCGTCTCTGCTTTATTAAACGTTTCTGTATACAGTCTACAGCTCTTACCACAACAACACAGCAAATAATGCCTGTAAATAGGTACGTGCATGCAGACACATGCTCATGTCCTGGCTACCTCATCTACCTCTTGTCCTTACCTTAATAGTGACATATCCATGGCTGATCTCTTCAGGATTACAGCAGAGAGGCTTTAGTTCACCGGTAACCTGTGCATTCCAAAAAATGTATTATATAGACATCCATTTAAACTATTAATGCTCTGATTTTTATATTTCCGAATGACCATATACATTTAATACAATATCATTATGTAATTAAATAACTTTTTTGTAATTAAATAACCCTTTTAAAAAGACTTTAAAAACCTGTCCTTCAGGTTGATAAGCCTAAAGACCTAAGTATGAATGATGGTGATGGCTCTTCATTACTTTATATTGATTAGCATATCCATTTTGGACTTGGAACACTACACATAAATACCTTTTATGGCATTATGAATTATAGATTTAAAATGCCTATTTGGTAATAAAAGCTAATGTTTTTATGACACTCATTTAGACTGCCAATGATTTTCTTTTTAATAATTTACAAATGCCATTTATGGGAGTCACAGTGACAGTGTCTTTACAATATGTCACACTTTGGTACATTTAATGGTTTGTCAAGAATCTTAATTTTGCAGGGAGTCAATAATTCAGATGAGAATGTGATCAATTCTTTTAAAATTGTCATGATTCTGTCAGCAGTTTGACAAAAAAAGAAGATATGCTGCATGTTTCTGGTAGTATCACGTATGTAAATCGATGTGGCTGAAATATTTGATTATATTTTTTGGAGCTGAATAGATGTATTGTAAATGTCATTTATGACCAATTTTAAGAATAGCACCTGCTATATTAATATGGTAGAACATTTTTGATTATGCTTCACTGAAATAACTGCATATCTGTTATATCAAATTTTAATAGTGCTTCTTAATCCCAGTGTTGGAGTAACCCTTCACTACATCACTTTATGAGCAAGAAAATGTGAAATCTGATATCTCTTCAAACATGTTTCCTTTATGAAAGTCGTGTGAATACTTATCTCTTTGAGGAACATTTTTCTTGTAGTGATTATAACATCATCTTAATTACTGACCTACTGAAGTCAATTTGATAGAATTCGTATTTACAGAACAAAACAACTACAGTCTGACAGTGAATACAGTCTGATCTGCCGCTTCCTGGATGAAATATTTTTAAAAACATTTTTTTACTTTTTATTCATTCAATATCTAAAGCAGTGCTGATTTAGTGAAAAACAAACACCATAAATGTTCATTACCTTTATCCCTGTTATTTTTTCTATTTCCATCAGTGCTGCACCGATGTCAGTAATCTTAATAGCTGTCATACCCAACCTTTCGGCTGCCTGAACGCTCTCCTCACTGACGTCCAACCAGATAGCCTGAAATAAGAATGAAAAACCATAACACTACTTAATTCATGCAGTGCTTCCTGAGTATCGAACAACTATTAACAGGTAACAAACACAAAGACAGGCAACTGGTTGACAAAACATGGTAGCAAGCTGGACAGATATGACTCGTTTCACATTAGAAGATTTATAAGTATATAGTACAATATCCAATAAGTTCTCTATGGTCATATTCAAGAACAGGGCCCCAGGTGGCTGTACATGCCTGGCTGGGTTTAACATTCAATGCATCCAAGGCAGTGTGGAATATCTCAGGTTCAGGAAGTCTCGAGCCAGTGTGGCAAGAGCGTACTACCACATCAAAAGAGCTTTCCAGCACTGACAGAATCTTAGCAACACTGTCCCTCTGAGGAGAGTCATCAACCCAGATATTGGCCATGACACCAGTTTTTATTCCTTGAGGGGAAAAAATTAGAGAGGGAAAAAAATGTCTAGTATAAATCAATATAGGACACTGTATATTTTACAGACTCTATGGAAAACTTTTGATATGCACCAGTTATCTAAACAAACTTACGTACCATTCCTCTGAAGTGTGGCAACAGTATCAAGGGCATTCTTATTAATCTCCACCTTCCTTATCTCATCACAGAGTTTCTGAGCTGTCAGAGGTGAAGGCAGAGACAGGTTCTCACTGGCTGCCTCTTTTTCACACTCAGATTCTGTAACTTGCAGCTCTGCAAACATCTTTAATCAACAGAGATATAAAGTTACAAAGCTAATAATGGTGTAATGAATGCAGTGGTCAACCATCCTAGGGCAGATCTGCTGACTGCAAACACAGAGGAGAGATCTTCTTACACCTTACATTCAGAAAATCAAAGCTTATTGAAGAATGTCTGTATGATCTTAGTATGGAATTAGTAGGCTTAAGACAAATCCCTTTCTCTATTGAGTTTATTAACATTTGAGTTATTTAGTGAGATTTGTGTTTGGTCAGTGTTCAAACATTTTACTTTCTAATTGTTTCAGAAATATGATCATTTATATTTGAAATAACGTTAATGGTTTAAGGGTTTTTTTAATGGGTTTTGTTACCTGACCCACCAAAAAAAAAAAAAAAAAACATATTCTACTGTGGTCATGAAATTACACAGTTTTAACAAAAACAGTTTATTTGCCAGTCACACTGTTTGTCCTACCCACAAGATTTTTGTTCAATTTAAACTTCATTTTTAGAACTTTCCCATAAAATGCGCAGACAATACACACTCCAACTCTCCTTGAAACAAATATGATAACTAGCTGGACTTTGTATTCTGTTCAGGAGTGTGTAGAGCTTGTCATGCTGTTACCTGAGAAAGGGTGATTTTCCCCTGCTCAGCACGAACAAGAGCATTCTCACTGCTTTCTTTGTCACCTGTCTTTGATGTGAAATCCCTAAAGAAAATTCAGGCTGCTGAAATCTAAAGAATTTATTCATTTATTAATAATCCAAAGTGAGATGTAAAAATCCACTTACCTCCCAGTGTTTGAACATGTTTCAAATTTGTGAAAAGGCTGGAGAGGGTGAGGAGTTACAACAACACCCCACAAGCCAAACAGCACCGCTTTCCTCATTGGGGAAAAAAAAACCTTTTCAGTTACCGTATAAGAGCACCAGGACAGTTTCTGAGCACCCACACAGAAGTAGTCACTCTGTCACTACTACCACATCATGATTAGTGTGTAAGTGAAGAGGAACACTAACAGCCAATAGGAGGTTAGCAGGAGGTGTGACTAATGTCCAAAGTTGACCAGTAGACATTTATTACAACACTCTTCCTCTAAACATGTGAACACTGGCACTAGTCAGGCTGTGCCAGGAAGACTGTAAGAATAAAAATATTATGACGACAATCTGAAAACAAAAAAAATAAGCTTATTTAATAAAATATTATCCAGCTAATTTCCACATTGCATTACCTTACATTATCCTACACTGATGGCAGTTTGCAGACACCCTTATTCAGAGTGACAAAACATCTCATTTTAACACTTACACAACTGAACCCTTGAGGCTGAAGGGTCTTACATAACAGACTTGAAAGAGCAGCTTGGCAGCACTGGGATTTCAACTTAGAACCTCCTAATAAGCAAGCCTTTTTGGCCTTAGAATCCTTTATAGCCTTGTTGTGTTGTGTTGCTCTTCTTCTTTTGGCTGGTCTCTATTTGGGGTTGCCACAACGGATCATTTGGTCTGCATGTTTTGATTTGGCACAGGTTTTTATGCCGGATGCCCTTCCTGACACAACCCTCCCATTTAACCAGGGCTTGGGACCGGCACTGAGAGTTAACTCTTCAATGGCTGGGTTAGAGCCCTGTCCAGGAATCAAACCTGGAACCCGCCAATGAGAGCACAGGATCCTGCTGCTGGACCACCAGGAGGCCCTTTATAGCCTTGTTAATTAATTCAATTAAATTATGTGCCTTTTTGGTATAAATAAATGATATTGGAATCAGAAAAACATGTCTGTTTTTTAATGGAAAAAATTGCTTGGTCTGCTGCTAAAGTCAACAACACGCAACTGAATGCATAATTTGGGGCAAAAACTCTTGTTCATAAATAGAACATAGTTCATGCACTGCTCATGCTCTGGGTGTAACATTTGTCTTAGACATTTTGTTGGTCATAATTTCAGTCACTGTGTGTGTGTAGGTGTGTTGTATGGAAAGTTATACTGACACTGAATATTTAGTCACACATTTTTGGGAACCCTGAAAAGCCCAGACCAGTTGAGTCCAGTTTCACACTTCCCATATTTATTTCCCTTATTTAATAACCAAAGTTTTGGGGGTTTTTTTTTTCAAAAACAAACCATGCATTAATTAACCAAATGGGCATTAATAAACTATATTGGCAACAGAATGCATTTAAAAAACTGGTCTGTTTTTGAATGGGAAAATAATCCTTGGTTTGTTGTAAAGCTAACACTAAAGACAACACCCAGCTGAATACATGGTTTTGGACCATAAACAGAACTTTCTAAACTTTGGGTGTGACATTTGTCTTGGGTGTAACAATGTCAATAAACATTTCATTGGTCTTAATTTCAGTGTGTGTGTGTGTGTGTGTGTGTGTGTGTGTGTGTGTGTGTGTGTGGTTTGTGCACTTGAGTGTTTGCCCCCATTTTCTTTTGGATCTCAGTTCCCAATGACAATAATGAATAAATAATTATACCAGACACTGGGCAAACCTCAGTCACCCACTACACCCATTGCTGGGAAACCAGTTGTGTTAATGAGAAGCAGGAATGTGTCAACACTTTGACCAACAAATGGTTTTACACTTCCCCACTAATTTGGGATGATGTTATGTAATGTTGTCTAGCGATAACAATTTAATTGGAGAAGTATCTTTTTTTCACATAATCCAGAAGTTTGTTGGGAAGTTTGTTTTAAGGCACAGGGTGATGCAGCACCACTGGAATAGATAGGGTTACAGGCCTTGCTCAAAGGCCCAACAGCAGCAGCTTGTCAATTTTAAGATTTTTTAAGATTAAACCCTGACCTTCTGAGCAAGATTCCAGAGCATTGAAAATTTGGTTTATCTGGTATTGGCACTGCAGAATATTAATAACCTGTCAATCTTTCTGACAGACTGGCACGTTGGGTAAAAAAATTGACTGCGCTGGCATACTCAAATGCAGATAAAGAAGCCCTACAAGGAGTATTACTTTCAGACAGTTGTGAAGTGGCTACACGGTGCTCACCACCTTTGGCAGATTGTTCAGGCCTGTTGCTTCATCACACCCAATCACACCTCATGTGCAGGTTGAGTGATTCTCACCATTAACAGAGAGCAGTATGAGAGCTTAAAGTGAATCCCCTCCTGAGTGGAGGACAGTATTGGCACCTTGAGAGATTCTTATCCTCAACAGAGAACAATATCAGCACTGTGAGTGATATAGCTTGACTGATGTGTGATATAGCGAGTGACACAATAAAGAATAATATCAAAATTGTATTTTTTATCCCAAACTCATTGGCTGTCAACTCATCCTCAATAAAGTATACCAGTCAGTCTATTTATGTCTGTAACTGTGTGGGGAGTGCACTAACAGGATGTGTTAACTCTGATGATGACTTTTATACACAGACTCCACTAGCTCAGAAGGGAACTGGCCATATGCTCTAAAACATAAGAAAGTAGATCAGAAGGTTATGCACACACACTCACACGCGCGTGCGCGCACACACACACACACACACACACACACATACACATACACATATATATATATATATATATATATATATATATATATATATATATATATATATATATATATATATATATATACACACACAGTGGTGTGATTTCTTATTTTTTTGCATGTTTGTCACACTTTAATGTTTCAGATAATCAAACACATTTAAATATTAGTCAAGGATAACGCAAGTAAACACATCATGCAGTTTTTAAATGAAGGTTTTTATTATTAAGGGAAAACAAAATCCAAAACTACATGGCCCTGTGTGAAAAAGTATTTGCCCCCTAAGCCTAATAACTGGTTGGTCCACCCTTAGCAGCAACAACTGCAATCAAGCGTTTTCCATAACTTGCAATGAGTCTGTTACAGCGCTGTGGAGGAATTTTGGCCCACTCATCTTTGCAGAATTGTTGTAATTCAGCCGCATTGGAGGGTTTTCGAGCATGAACCACCTTTTTAAGGTCATGCCACAGCATCTCAATCGGATTGAGGTCAGGACTTTGACTAGGCCACTCCAAAGTCTTCATTTTGTTTTTCTTCAGCCATTCAGAGGTGGACTTGCTGGTGTGTTTTGGATCATT